>BJBW01025955.1:0-14386 GCA_004320125.1 Scolopax mira
TGGAGGACGTCTCCGTGGGGTTGGGGGGCTCCAAGATGGAGGACGCCTCCGTGGGGTTGGGGGGCTCCAAGATGGAGGACGCCTCCATGGGGTTGGGGGTCTCCAAGATGGAGGACGCCTCCATGGGGTTTGGGGGCTCCAAGATGGAGGATGTCTCCATGAGGTTGGGGGATTGAGGGTTGGGGGGCTCCAAGATGGAAGACAACCCCAATGGGGTTGGGGTCTCCAAGATGGAGGACATCTCCATGGGGTTGGAGGTCTCCAAGATGGAGGACGCCTCCATGGGGTTCAGGGGCTCCAAGATGGAGGACATCTCCATGGGGTTGGGGGACCAAGGGTTGGGGAGCTCCAAGATGGAAGACATCTCCGTGGGGTTGGAGGTCTCCAAGATGGAGGACATCTCCATGGGGTTGGGGGGCTCCAAGATGGAGGTTCCTCAGAAGCTCTTGAGATCTTCAGGGTTGGGGCCACCACCCAAGAGGAGGTTCCTCAGAAGTTCTTGAGATCTTCAGGGTTGAGGGGCTCCAAGATGGAGGTTCCTCAGAAGCTCTTGAGATCTTCAGGGTTGGATTCTCCACCCAAGAGGAGGTTCCTCAGAAGTTCTTGAGATCTTCAGGGTTGAGGCCACCACCTCTCGATCTTGACCCCGCCCCTTTGCCGTCTTCTTCTCTCCTATAGGGCGAATCCAAACGCATCACCTTGGTCCTTCAACAACCACCCGGTGGCTCCGCCCCACCAGGTCAACGCCACGTTGTCCTCGGGAGTTTACCCGGCAAAATTGTCCTTCAGGGCAACCAACTGACCACCCTCGGGCAAGCTAAAGGGCCACCTGGGCAACCGGCCAAGGTGGTCACCATCCAACTTCAAGTCCAACCCCCGACCGGTCAAACGGGAGGTCCCCAGAAGATCCAACTTCTCCAACAAACCACCACTGGTGGTGGAGGAGGAGGAGGAGGTGGTGGTGGTGGTGGCCAAGGACCACCGGTGGCCGTGTCCTCGGTGCCGCAGGTGGTGGGTGGAGGTGGCCAGAGGGTGACGGTGCCCTTGAAGGTGGTTCTTCAACCTCAGGTGAGATGGGGTGGGGTGGAGAAGCTTGAGGACCTTCTGGGGTGGTTGGGTGGTCTTGGGCCTTCAGCCAACCATGGTCCTTGGTGGCACCAACCATGGTCTCCATTGACCCAACCATGGTCCTTGGTGGCACCAACCATGGTCCTTCACCCAACCATGGTCTTGGTGGAACCCAACCATGGTCTCCGTTGACCCAACCCTTGGTCCTTCACCCAACCATGGTCTTGATGGAACCCAACCTTGGTCTCCATTGACCCAACCCTTGGTCCTTCACCCAACCATGGTCTCCGTTGACCCCACCCTTGGTCCTTCACCCAACCATGGTCCTTGGTGGCACCAACCATGGTCCTTCACCCAACCTTGGTCTTGGTGGAACCCAACCATGGTCTCCATCGACCCAACCCTTGGTCCTTCACCCAGCTCTTGGTCCTTGGTGGCACCAGCCATGGTCCTTCACCCAACTATGGTCTCCATTGACCCAACCCTTGGTCCTTCACCCAACCATGGTCTCCTTGTCACCTCCTTGTCCCCTCTCTCCATCTTCTAGGCCGGTTCATCTCAAGGAGGTTCTCCTGGTCTTTCGGTGGTGAAGGTCCTGAGCAGCAACGAGGTGGCCACCTTGGCCACCCCGTCTTCTCGGGGGACCTCAGAGGAGACCCGCAAGTTGGACCACCAGAAGAAGCAGGAGAAAGCCAACCGCATCGTGGCCGAAGCCATCGCTCGGGCCCGGGCCCGGGGGGAGCAGAACATCCCGAGGGTCCTCAACGAAGACGAGTTGCCCAACGTCCGGCCAGAAGATGAAGGAGAAAGGAAACGTCGCCGAAAGGGGACAACCGAACGAGGAGGTCCCAAAGAAGAGAGACCTCGTAAGGGCAAAGGTCAAGGAGGTGGGACCACCAAGAGCAAAGGGAGGAGCAAACCCAGGTGAGATGCCTTCAAGAGGAACCCAAAAAGCTCCACGGGGTTTCACCGCCATCTTCTGGGGAGGGACCATGGGGTGGGCCTCAAGTCTTCAACCTCGGGGTCCCCAACCCTTGGTGTCCCCCAACCCTTGATGTCCCTCAGCCCCTGGTGTCCCCCAAACCTTCGTGTTTCTCAACCTTTGATGTCCCCAACCCTCGTTGTCCCCCAACCCTCGTTGTCCCCCAACCCTCGTTGTCCCCCAACCCTTGATGTCCCTCAACCCTTGATGTTCCTCAACCCTTGATGTTCCTCAACCCTCATTGTCCCTCAACCCTTGGTGTCCCCCAACCCTTGGTGTCCCTCAACCCTTGATGTCCCCAACCCTTGATGTCCCCCAACCCTCGTCCTCAACCCTTGGTGTCCTCAACCCTTGGTGTCCCTCAACCCTTGATGTCCCCAACCCTTGGTGTCCCCCAAACCTTCGTGTCCCTCAACCTTTGATGTCCCCAACCCTTGATGTTCCTCAACCCTCAATGTCCCCAACCCTTCATGTCCCTCAACCCTTGATCTCCCTCAACCCTTGATCTCCCTCAACCCTCGTTATCCCCAACCTCCCAAAGAAGGTCCCCGCCCCCTCCTCCTCCTCTAATTGTCTTCTCCTGACCCCTCCCCACCAGCACCATCACCCCCGTGGTGGGGAAGAAGCGCAAACGCAACGCTTCCTCCGACAACTCCGACGCCGAGGTCCTCCCGTCCCCGGCCCCTCGCGAGGAAGAGGAGCCCAGCGTCCAGGTACGAAGAAGACCTCCCGAGGTCCACCTCGACGGTTCCTCCCTCGTTCTGCTCCATGATTGGTCACCTCCTTCTCCTCCCTCTTCTTCTTCTTCCAGAAACGAAGGTCCAACCGACAGGTGAAGAGGAAGAAGTACACGGAGGACTTGGACATCAAGATCACCGACGATGAGGAGGATGAAGAGTTGGACGTGACGGGACCTCTACGAACGGAGCAACCACCGGTTCCTCAACCTCCAGCTCCAGAACCAGAACCTGAAGGAGAAACTTTACCTTCCATGCAGTTTTTTGTGGTGGGATGTCATCTCGTTGTCACCTTCTTCTCTACCGTGGTCTTCATCATCTTCCTTTTCTCCATCCTCATCTTTTTCTCTTCATCCCACCTCCATCATCTTCATCTCTTCTTCTTCTTCTCCAGGAGAACCCCAGCGAAGAAGACGCCGCCATCGTGGACAAGGTCCTCTCCATGAGGGTGGTGAAGAAAGAGGTGAGGAGGACCTTCCAAAGCGGGAGGTGGTGGGGTGACATCTTCTGGAGGTGGTTTCACCCCATCTTGACGTCCCCACCACCTTCTCCTCAGCTTCCGTCGGGGCAGTTGACCGAATCCGAGGAGTTTTTCGTCAAATATAAGAACTAGTAGGTGACCCCCAAAACGAGAAGGTGGTGGAGAAGCTTCTTCACCCAGACGTGGAGATGTGGACAATCGTGTCCCCGCCCCCAGATTTATGTCCCCGCCCCCAATTTGTGTCCCCACCCCCCTCCCCAGTTCCTACCTCCACTGCGAATGGGCCACCATCGACCAACTGGAGAAGGACAAGAGGATCCACCAGAAGCTCAAGAGGTTCAAGACCAAGATGACCCAGATGCGTCACTTCTTCCACGAGGTTGGGCCTGAAAAAAGGGGAGATTTTGGGGTAACCAAGGGGGATTTTTTGGGGGAAAAAAGAGGTGTTTTGGGGTTTGCTCTCCACCCTCCACCATCTCCACCATCTCCAAAGGATGAAGAACCCTTCAACCCCGACTACGTGGAGGTGGACCGCATCTTGGACGAGTCCCACAGCGTCGATAAGGACAACGGGGAGGTGAGGGAGGGGTGGGAGGGTGGGGTTTTGACCTCAAAGTGGTCTTTTTTGGTGTTTTTTGTCTCAACGACCCCTCTTTTTCTTCTTCTTTCTTCTTTTTCTTCTTCTGGTGGTGGCCTCATCTTCTGGTGGAAGCCGGTGGTCTACTACTTGGTCAAGTGGTGTTCCCTCCCCTACGAGGACAGCACTTGGGAGCTCAAGGAGGACGTGGACGAAGGAAAAATCGGGGAATTTAAACGAATCCAAGCCCGACACCCCGAACTCAAACGTTCGGTGAGGACCCCAGATCTTCTCCCACCTCCTGAAGAAGACCTCGGAGGTTCTTCTCTGGGTTTCTCACCACCTTGGTCTTCTCCACAGCCCCGTCCTCAAGCTGGTTCTTGGAAGAAGCTGGAGCTCTCGCACGAGTACAAGAACCACAACCAACTTCGGGAGTATCAACTGGAAGGGGTCAACTGGTTGCTCTTCAACTGGTACAACAGGTGAGGAGGTGGTGGCCACAGGAGGTCCACAGAGGACTTCTCCACCCAGAGGTTGACCTCCAGCTCTTCCTTTCTCCCCCCACCAGGCAGAACTGCATCTTGGCCGACGAGATGGGTTTGGGGAAGACCATCCAATCCATCGCCTTCTTGCAAGAGGTCTACAACGTCGGGGTGAGAGGACCTTTCTTGGTCATCGCCCCCTTGTCCACCATCACCAACTGGGAGAGGGAGTTCAACACCTGGACGGAGATGAACACCATCGTCTACCACGGCAGCTTGGCCTCCAGGCAGATGATCCAACAGTACGAGATGTACTGCAAAGACTCACGGGTAAAGAAAAAAAAATCCCACCCCTCGAGGTCTTCTCCAGCTCCACAACCTTCTCAAGAAGGTTATGGAAAGCCACCACCTTGGCCATCTCCCCTTTTCTTACCACCTTCTCGAGAACGTGTTTATGGAGGGCCACCACCTTTCTCATCTCTCCTTTTACCCCAACCTTGAGGTGGTTTTGGAAGGCCACCACCTTTCCAACCCCCAAAACCTTCTCAAGAAGGTGTTTCTGGGAGGCTACCACCTTTCCATCTCCTCAGAACCTTCTCAAGAAGGTGTTTATGGAGAGCCACCACCTTTCCCATCTCTCCTTTTCCCACAACTTTGAGGTGGTTTTGGAGGTCCACCACCTTTCCAACCCTCATAAGCTTCTCAAGAAGGTGTTTTTGGGAGGCCACCACCTTTCCATCCCTCCAAAACCTTCTCAAGAAGGTGTTTCTGGGAGGCCACCACCTTTCCATCCCCTCACAACTTTCTCAAGAAGGTGTTTTTGGGAGGCCACCACCTTTCCAACTCCCACAACCTTCTCAAGAAGGTGTTTAGGGAAGTCCACCACCTTTCTCATCTCCCCTTTTCCCACAACTTTGAGGTGGTTTTGGAAGTCCACCACCTTTCCATCTCCTCACAACCTTCTCAAGAAGGTGTTTTTGGAAGTCCACTACCTTGCCTATCTCCCCTTTTCTCACCACCTTCTCGAGAACGTGCTTATGGAGGGCCACCACCTTTCTCATCTCTCCTTTTCCCACAACCTTGACATGGTTTTGGAAGGCCACCACCTTTCCAACCCTCAAAACCTTCTCAAGAAGGTGTTTCTGGGAGGCCACCACCTTTCCAACCCCCAAAACTTTCTCAAGAAGGTGTTTTTGGGAGGCCACCACCTTTCCATCTCCTCACAACCTTGTCAAGAAGGTGTTTTTGTGAGGCCACCACCTTTCCAACCCCGACAACCTTTTCAAGAACGTGTTTATGGAGGGCCACCACCTTTCTCATCTTTCCTTTTCCCACAAGCTTGAGGTGGTTTTGGAGGTCCGCCACCTTTCCATCCCCTCACAACCTTCTCAAGAAGGTGTTTTTGGGAGGCCACCACCTTTCCAACCCCCCAAACCTTCTCAAGAAGGTGTTTATGGAAGTCCACCACCTTTATCTCTTGAGTTTATGGTGGTTTTTTTTTTTCCCATCATCCTCCAGGGGCGTCTCATCCCCGGGGCCTACAAGTTTGATGCCCTCATCACCACCTTCGAGATGATCCTCTCGGATTGTCCTGAGCTTCGGGAGATCGAATGGAGATGCGTCATCATCGACGAGGCCCATCGCCTCAAGAACCGCAACTGCAAACTCCTCGACAGCCTCAAGCACATGGACCTGGTGAGGGGTTGGTGGGGTGGGATGGAGATGGGGAGGTCCCACGTCCTCTCCTCTGTGGGGCAGGGCAAGGAGGGGCTTGGGTTTGTGGGTTTTGGTGGCATCTGGAGATGTTTGGGACCATCAAATGCTCCATGGGATGGTCCTGAAGGTCCACAGGGGGGCTCTTGGTGGCATCTGGAGATGTTTGGGACCATCCTGGACTTAAGAGGATGGTCTTGGTGGCATCTGGAGATGTTTGGACCCTGTTCCACACCCCATGGGATGGTCCTGAAGGTCCATGTTGGGCTCTTGGTGGCATCTGTAGATGTTTGGGACCATCAAATGCCCCATTGGATGGTCCTGAAGGTTGATATGAGGTTTTTTGGTGGCATCTAGAGACGTTTAGACCTTGTTCCACCAAGTCCTCATCTTCTCCACCCCCTTGGTCCCCAGGAACACAAGGTCCTCCTGACGGGGACCCCTCTCCAGAACACGGTGGAGGAGCTCTTCAGTCTTCTCCACTTCTTGGAACCCTCCCAGTTCCCCTCCGAGGCCGAGTTCCTCAAGGATTTTGGAGACCTCAAGACCGAGGAGCAGGTGAGGACCCACCACGAAGACAACCCCTTTGACCACTGAGGTCCTTTCTCCTCCCCGAGGTTGACTTCTTCTCGTTTGTCCCCACCTTCAGGTTCAGAAGCTCCAGGCCATCTTGAAACCCATGATGCTCCGCCGGTTGAAGGAAGACGTTGAGAAGAACTTGGCCCCCAAACAGGAGACCATCATCGAGGTGGAGTTGACCAACATCCAAAAGAAATATTATCGGGCCATCTTGGAGAAGAACTTCTCCTTTCTCTCCAAAGGGGTTGGTCACACCAACATGCCCAACCTTCTCAACACCATGATGGAACTCCGAAAGTGCTGTAACCATCCCTACCTCATCAACGGTGAGGAACCTTCCAGGGGTGGTGGGATGTCCTCTCATGGATCTTCTCCATGTGGTTTTGGAGGTCCAGGGTGGGTTGAGGACCTCAGGAACCTTCTCTAATGTAGTTTTGGTGGCCCCAGGGTGGGTTGAGGACCTCAAGGACCTTCTGCCACATGGTTTTGGAGGTCCAGGTGGGTTGGGGACCTCAGGAACCTTCTCTGATGTAGTTTTGGTGGCCCCAGGGTGGGTTGAGGACCTCAAGGACCTTCTGCCACATGGTTTTGGTGGCCCCAGGGTGGGTTGAGGACCTCAGGAACCTTCGCTGATGTAGTTTTGGTGGCCCCAGGGTGGGTTGAGGACCTCAAGGACCTTCTGCCACATGGTTTTGGAGGTCCAGAATGGGTTGAGGACCTCAGGAACCTTCTCCAAGGTCTTCACCAGGGATTTGGTGGCCTCTTGCGTCGGGGTTTGGTCTTCTCCAACCTCCGTAGAGCTCGAGGTCATGATGGAAAACGTTCTTCAACTCATCTCCCGGAGCTTCGATGCTCCTCCAACCTTTCATGGCTGGGGTGGCATCTGAGAAGGTCACGGTGGCCACCCCACCGATTGTCCCCTCCCCTACCAGGCGCGGAGGAGAAGATCTTGGCCGAATTCCGTGAGTCGTGTCACCACCACCTCCCCCACGACTTCCATCTCCAGGCCATGGTCCGCTCGGCCGGCAAACTGGTCCTCATCGACAAACTCTTGCCCAAACTCAAAGCTGGTGGACACAAGGTCCTCATCTTCTCCCAGATGGTGAGATGTTTGGACATCTTGGAGGACTACCTCATCCAGAAGAGGTGAGATGGGATGTGGTATGGGTGGAGGACCTCAAGGACCTTTTCCGAGGTGGTTTTGGAGACTCAGGGTGGGGTGAAGGACCTCAAAGACCTTCTCCAAGGTGGTTTGGTGACCCAGGGTTGGGTGGAGAATCTGGAGAACCTTCTCTGAGGTGGTTTTGGGAGCTCTGGGTGGGGTGAAGGACCTCAGGAACCTTCTCCAAGGTGGTTTTTGGGGCTCTGGGTGGGGTGAAGGACCTCAGGAACCTTCTCTGATGTGGTTTTGGTGGCCCAGGGTGGGGTGGAGAACCTGGAGAACCTTCTCCAAGGTGGTTTTGGAGAGTCAGGGTGGGGTGAAGGACCTCAAAGACCTTCTCCAAGGTGGTTTTGGAAGCTCTGGGTGGGGTGAAAGACCTCAGGAACCTTCTCCGAGGTGGTTTTGGAAGCCTTAGGAGGACTGGAGGACCTTCTGAGATGTCGTTTTGGTGGCCTCGTAGGTATCTCTACGAACGGATCGACGGAAGGGTGAGGGGCAACCTCCGTCAGGCGGCCATTGACCGCTTCAGCAAACCCGACTCCGACCGCTTCGTCTTCCTCCTTTGCACCCGCGCCGGTGGCCTCGGCATCAACTTGACGGCCGCCGACACCTGCATCATCTTCGATTCGGATTGGAACCCCCAAAACGACCTCCAGGTGGTGATTTGGGTCAACTTTTCCCCTGGGATGGAGAAAAGGAGGACCTCGGAGATGATCTTGACCCACCTGGTGGTTCTTCTTCTCCAGGCTCAAGCCAGGTGTCACCGCATCGGGCAGAGCAAAGCGGTGAAGGTCTATCGCCTCATCACCAGGAACTCCTACGAGAGGGAGATGTTCGACAAGGCCAGTCTCAAGTTGGGCTTGGACAAGGCCGTTCTCCAATCCATGAGCGGCCGGGAGGGCAACATCGCGGGGGTAAGAAGGTCTTCTGCTGGAAAAAAAAGGGGTGGGAAGATCCCATGGGTGGTGTCTTCTATGAGATACGGGGCGCGGAGCAGGTTTCTTTAAGAAAAAAAGGGGTTTGAGGACCACCAGGATGGGTTCTACCATGAGATACGGGGTGTGGAGACCCCATGGGTGATGTTCTCCATGAGTTACGGGGTGTGGAGACCATGGGAGGTGGGTTTCTCCAAGAGAAATGGGGTTTGAGGACCACCAGGATGGGTTCTACCACGAGATACGAGGTGTGGAGACCCCATGGGTGATGTCCTCCATGAGATATGGAGTCTGGAGACCATGGGAGATGGTGTTCTTCAAGAAAACTGGGGTTCTGCCAAGGGTTGAAGACCCCATGGGTGGTGTCCTCAATGAGATACGGGGTTTGGAGACCACAAGGGATGGGGTTCTACCAAGGGAAGACCCTGGAGATGGGTGTCTCCCAGGAGAAACGGGTCATGGAGACCCCATGGGTGGGTCGTCCAAGAGATCCGTAGTAAAGACCTTCATTTTGAGGGCCGGTGGGGCTTGGAGATGGTTTGGGGTGGGCCGTGGACCTCCACGGGGTTGACCCCACATCTCCACCTTCCCGGTAGATCCAACAGTTCTCCAAGAAGGAGATCGAGGACCTTCTCCGCAAAGGGGCCTACGCCGCCATCATGGAGGAGGACGACGAAGGGTCCAAGTTCTGCGAAGAGGACATCGACCAGATCCTCCTCCGTCGAACCACCACCATCACCATCGAGAGCGAAGGCAAAGGGTCCACCTTCGCCAAGGTATCTCCAGGGGCTTCTTCTCACCACCCGTGGTGGTCTTCAAATCCCACCTCGGAAGACCCCATGGGTGATCCCACCTCAGAAGACCCCATGGGTGGTGTCTTCTCCACCAAGGGGTTGGTGGAGACCACGAGGATGGGATCTACCAAGGGTTTGAAGACCACGGAGATGGGGATCTTCCAAGGGGGTGAAGGGTTTGAAGACCACCAGGGTTGGGGTTCCACCAAGAGAAAAGAGCCTTTGAAGACCGTGGTGGTGGCCGAGGTCATCTCTACCTCTTTGTCCCACCCCAGGCCAGCTTCGTGGCTTCCGAAAACCGTACGGACATCGCTTTGGACGACCCCAATTTTTGGCAAAAATGGGCCAAAAAAGCCGACCTGGATTTGGACCTTCTCAACAGCAAGGTTTGGAGAAGACAACCTTTGGGGTGAGAGGAGGGAGGAGGTTTTTATCCAGATGGGACCTGATTGGGGGAGGTCTTCTCCATCTTTGGTGGCCAGAACAACCTGGTGATAGACACCCCTCGGGTGAGGAAGCAGACGAGACACTTCAGCACCTTGAGGGACGATGACCTGGTGGAGTTCTCGGACCTGGAGAGTGAAGATGAGGAGAAACCAAGGTCCCGTCGTCACGATCGTCACCATCAGACCTTCCATCACGCCTACGGTCGCACCGACTGCTTCCGCGTGGAGAAGAACCTCCTGGTCTACGGGTGAGGGCTGGTGGCCACCGAGGAGATGGTTCTTGGTGGCCACCACGAGGAGGTTCTCGGTGGAGAAAGATGGGTCAAGATGTAGGTGCGTTTTGGTGGCAACCACGAGGAGGTTCTTGGTGGCCACCACGAGGAGGTTCTTGATGGAGAGAGAAGGTAGGTCAAGATGTAGGTGGGTTTTGGTGGCCACCACGAGGAGGTTCTTGGTGGAGAAGGTAGACCAGGTCCAGCTCTGGTGGCTTTTCCATGGAGATCTGGGCGGTGGGTGGTGGAGAAAGCCCACCATGGACCTCCTTGACCCCAAGACCTTCTCCTCCACCCCTTCCAGGTGGGGCCGTTGGCGGGAGATCTTGTCCCACGGGAGGTTCAAGCGTCGTCTCTCGGAACGGGACGTGGAGACCATCTGTAGGACCATCTTGGTCTATTGTCTTCTCCATTACCGTGGAGACGAGAACATCAAGAGCTTCATCTGGGACCTCATCAGCCCCACGGAGAACGGCAAGACCAAGGAGCTCCAAAACCACTCGGGTGAGATGGTTTCTCCACCAACTTGGGGACAACCCAAGTGGACCTTCTTGAAAGTCTTAAACTTCTGAAGGTCCTTCTCGTGGACCTTCTTGAAGGTCCTTCTTCTACTGGAGCTTCTTAAAGGTCCTTAACCTTTAAAGATCTTTCTTCTTGTGGACCTTCTTGAAGGTCCTAAACCTTTGAAGGACCTTCTTGAAGGCTCTAAACCTTTGAAGGTCCTTCTTGAAGGTCCTAAACCTTTGAAGGTCCTTCTTGAAGGTCCTAAACCTTTGAAGGTCCTTCTTGAAGGTCCTAAACCTTTAAAGGTCCTAAACCTTTGAAGGTCCTTCTTGAAGGCCCTAAACCTTTGAAGGTCTTTCTTGAAGGTTTTAAACCTTTGAAGGACCTTCTTGAAGGTTCTAAACCTTTGAAGGTCCTTGAAGGTCCTAAACCTTTGAAGGTCCTTCTTGAAGGTTCTAAACCTTTGAAGGACCTTCTTGAAGGCCCTAAACCTTTGAAGGTCCTTCTTCTTTCCATCCCTTCGATCTTCAGAGTTTCTCTTGAAGGTCCAAGATCTTGAACCATGGGAGGGTTTTTTTTTGAGGTCTTCTCCTCCTTCTCTCGGATCTCCAGGACTTTCCATCCCGGTTCCTCGTGGTCGGAAGGGGAAGAAGATCAAGTCCCAAAGCTCCTTTGATGTCCACAAAGTTGATTGGATCCGAAAATACAACCCCGACACCCTCTTCCAAGACGAGAGCTACAAGAAACACCTCAAACATCAATGCAACAAGTGGGTTGAGGTCTCCTTGGTGGCCACCACCGAGGTCCACCGGAAGGTCTTCTCCACCACCTTCCCTCCCTTCTTATTTTTTGGTTGCCCTCCATCTTCTGTCATCTCCCAGGGTTCTCCTGAGGGTGCGGATGCTCTACTACCTGCGGCAGGAGGTCATCGGGGACCAGGCGGAGAAGGTCCTGGCAGGGGCGGTGGCCAGGTGAGTTCTCAGGACCTTCTTTGAGGTCTTCTGGCGTTTGAGAATCTCCAGAAGCTCCTTGGGATGGTTTGAGGTGCTCCAGAACCTCCTCGAGGTTCTCCAGCCCCACTTTGAGGTGGTTTGAGGTTTTCCAGCCCCACTTTGAGGTGGTTTGAGGTTTTCCAGCCCCAATTTGAGGTGCTTTGAGGTTCTCCAGCCCCACTTTGAGGTGGTTTGAGGTTCTCCAGCCCCACTTTGAGGTGCTTTGAGGTTCTCCAGCCCCACTTTGAGGTGGTTTGAGGTTCTCCAGCCCCACTTTGAGGTGCTTTGAGGTTCTCCAACCCCACTTTGAGGTGGTTTGAGGTTCTCCAGCCCCACTTTAAGGTAGTTTGAGGTTCTCCAGCCCCACTTTGAGGGTCTTCCAACCCCACCATGAGCTGGTTTGAGGTTCTCAGAACCTCCTTGAGGTTCTCCAGCCCCACTTTGAGGTGGTTTGAGGTTTTCCAGCCCCACTTTGAGGTGGTTTGAGGTTCTCCAGCCCCACTTTGAGGGTCTTCCAACCCCACCATGAGCTGGTTTGAGGTTCTCCAGCCCCACTTTGAGGTACTTTGAGGTTCTCCAGCCCCACTTTGAGGTGCTTTGAGGTTCTCCAGCTCAACTTTATGGTGTCCTGGGGTGTCCCAGCCCCACTTTGAGGGGTCCGAGCCCCACTTTGGGGTCCCACCACCCCAAAAAAACCGCTTCTAAATCCCCCCGATTTTCTTCTTGCAGCGAGATCGACATCTGGTTCCCACTGGTGGAGCAACTGGAGGTCCCCACCTCCTGGTGGGACGCCGAAGCTGACAAATCCCTCCTGATCGGGGTCTTCAAACATGGTAGGACTCGGGGACCCCCCTTTTATGAGGTAAAATTTGGGGGAAATCGGGCTTTTAAGAGGTTTTTTGGGGGTGAAAAAACAGGTTACGAGAGGTACAACACCATGAGGGCCGACCCTGCCCTCTGCTTCCTGGAGAAGGCCGGACGCCCCGACGACAAGGCCATCGCTGCCGAGCAGCGCCTGGACGGGGGAGACGGGTGAGTTTTGGGGGGCTCCCTACAAATTTGGGGCGTTTTGAGGTCTTTTTGGGGTGTTTCGAGGCCTTTTTGGGGCGTTTTGAGGCCTTTTTGGGGGGGCTTCTGGGCCTACTTCTAGGGCGGCTTTGGCCATGTTTTGGTAGGCCCAGACCGGCTGTGATCCCTTTTGGGGGGTATTTTAACCCATTTTTTTGGCGATTTGGGGGTGTCTTGATCCCATTAGGGTGGCCTGACTCCATTTTGGGGGGTTTTGGGGCATTTTGGGGGCCTTTTTAAAAAAATATTGTGGGCCTATTTCTGGGGTGGCTTTGGGGTTCTCCAGGCTTTCTCTGTGCTTGGGCGGTCCTGACCCATTTTTGGGGCATTTTGAGCCCTTTTTGGGTTTTTTTGGGGTGTCTTGACCCGTTTTGGAGTGTCCTGACTCCATTTTGGGGTGTTTCGGAGGTATCTTGAGTCCTTTTTGGGAGTGTTTTGTGACTTTTTCTGAGGGGTTCTGGGCCTACTTCCAGGGTGGCTGTGGGGTGCTCCCAGGCCTTCTCTGGGCCTTGGGTTTCTTGACCCATTTGTGGGGTGTTTTGACCCCTTTTGGGGTTTTTTTGGGGTGTGTTGACATACTTTGGGGTGTCCTTACTCCATTTTGAGGTGTTTTGTAGGTATTTTAAGTTCTTTTTGGGGTGTTTTGAAGCTTTTTCGCGGGGGGGATTCTGGGCCTACTTCCGGGTTGGCTTTGGGACCTTCCCTGGGCCTGAGGGGTCCAGACCCCTTTTTAGAGTATTTTAACTTCTTTTAGGGTTTTTTTGGGATGTTCTTACTTCATTTTTGGGTGTTTTGAGGTGGTTTTGGGGCGTTTTCAATCCTTTTCAGGGCCTTTTGAGGCTTTTTTTAGGGTGCTTCTAGGCCTACTTCCAGGCTGGCTTTGGGGCCTTCTCTGAGCCTGCTCCTGACCCCTTTTTGGGGGGTTTTGAACCCCCCACAGCCCCACATCGACACCCCCCCCCCCACTTTAACACCCCCCCTATATTTTTCTGGGTCCCCCCCCTCGGTTTTGGGGGTCCCCCCACATTTTGGGGGTGCCGATGACGACCACGCCATGCTAATACCGACCACCCCCCCCCCTCGGGGGGTGGGGGGGTGGGTTGAGTTGAACCCATCAAGGCTGAGGCATCCTCAAGGGGGGATTTTTGGGGCGATTTCAGGCCTTTTTGGGGGTGGGGGGAGGAGTGTTTTTTTGGGGGGACACCCCCCTTCCCTCTCCTTAAAAAGTCCCCCCCTTTTTAACCCCCCCCCAGGGTGGATTTTGAAAAAGACTGTGAAGACCCCGAATATCGGCCCCTCCCGGGGGGGGCCAAGGAGATGGATGAAGAGGTAAGAAGGGGGGGGTCGATTCTGCCCCCCCTCCTGCCCCATAGATTCACCCCCCGCCCTCTAGATCCCCCCCCCCTGCCCCATAGCGACCCCCCCCTGCCCCAGATGGGGGGCAGATTGGGGTGACCCCCCCCCTTTATTTTTGGATCCCAGGGTGACCCCTTGATGCTGCTGGACGAGGAGATCTCGGTGGTGGATGGAGATGAAGGTAATGGGGGAAGCCCCATAGAGACCCCCCCTCTGCCCCATAGGGACCCCCCCACAG
>BJBW01025969.1:1983-13062 GCA_004320125.1 Scolopax mira
TGGGAGGTGTCCCTGCCCAGGGCAGGTGGTGGCACTGGGGGGGCTTTAAGGTCCCTTCCGACCCGAACCATGTGTTGATTCTCTGAAACCACAGCTCACAAGAGATCCAGACTTATTTATCCCTCCCTGAAAGATAATTTTGGGCCAAATTGTCCTTCAACCCAGGTGTGTGGGACGTGGCTGCGGGGTCAAGGAGGGTCTGGAAGGGTTGGGCTGTGCTCACCAGCTTCTGCCAAGGCAGCAGCCACTTCATTTTGGGTGGAATAGATGTTACAGGCAGACCAACGGCACTGAGCTCCCAGCGCACACAGCGTCTCGATCAGCACCTGGGAGAGAGAGGGGTGAGCAGCAGGCCCGGGGCTGCGGTGATGGGCACGAGCACGAGCACGGCGCCCTCAAGGCCGTGGTGCACCAGGGCAGCGAGGAACCCATCAGAAATCGAGCTCCAGCAAACCTCACCCTGGAGAAATACGGGCGGCAGAACCTCTCCGAGATGTTTCCAGCAAAGAAAAGGGGCCTCCCCCAGTTGCCCACGGGTGGGAAACTTTCTTTCCCAAGGTAAAAATGGTCTCTCCTACCCCAAATGTCCCAAATAAGCAGCCACTCACCGCAGTCTGGGCTGTGATGTGGGTACAGCCCACAATTTTAGCTCCAGCCAAAGGCTTCTCCCCTTGAGCCCGTTTCCTGAGCGAGATGAGAGCAGACATGTCTGCAAAAGGAAGAGAAAGGGGGTTTAATGAGGGCTTTGTCCAGAGAGGCCCCTCTTTTCCACACCCTGGGGTCTCCCAGGACACATCCAACCCCCCAGCTGGGGAGCAAACTCCTCCTGAGAAGACTCCCTGGTCTAAACACCAGTGACATTTGTCATTTGGCCACATAACAAGAGGGGTCTGGGACAGGCACTGCCCGAGGAAGGCAGCTGAAGACAGTCACCAGCCCTGCAGCAGAAGAACATGGAGGAGAAGCACCTAAAGAAGATTAAAAAGGTGCTGCCACAGAAGAGCTGCTCTAAACGTGCCTGGATCATCTTCTCCTTCCACAGCGTTGGCAGCTTGTGTCTAAAAGGAGCCCAAAAGCAAAGTTGCCCAATATCCCTACTGGAAATGGTAACTCAGCTTCCCACAGGCCCCAGGGGAAGGGGCTGGGACTCTCAGTTTTCATGTCCCTGAAGGTGTTGCAAGATCCTTGCCCATTGAGGTTTCTCATCCAAAGCCACCACAACATCAAGCCCTGCAAGAGCTCGGTGGCCGTTAGGAAATGGATTCCACACCTCCCTAACGCCGGCTCTAGCTCTTCCTCAACCAATCTGCTGATTTAGGCAGGGGGGTTAAGATGGTGGAGGAGTCACCACGGCTCAGCTCGTGGTCTCTGGGGAACACCCAACCCCCACAAGCCCCAGGAACCCCCAGCTCTGCTTTTACCTTGCTCAGCAATCTCGATCTCCCGGCGCCCAAACTCTGCCTGCTTGATGTTCTTCACGCAGAAGTTGCTGCTGCCTTTGGAGTTGGTCTGTTGTTTCTCTCGGGGGGACACCTCGTCATCAGAGCTGTCGGTGTAGGAGGCAGCTAAACCAGGAGAGGGACACACGTTATACCCCAGGTCTCAGGAAGCTGGGGATCTCCTACCCCTTCAGCTTCATTTTGGTGACCCAAACTACAAATTTCCTAACGAAAACCAATGTCCAGAAGGAATTTTCCACTCCTGTCCTCTAAAACAACCCAGAGACAATTGGGTTATCGACTAGTAATCAATGCCTGACCTTCAGGAACCCCCAGAATGCTCCAGAATGCCCCAGAATCATATCTCAAGATGCTCCACACAGCAACGTGGAGCATCTTGAGATATGATTCTCTGATTCCCGGTGGTACCGATGCCAGATTCAGGAGAGGACCAGGCATGGAGAAGGAACCCAGCACCTACCAGAGCTGTAGCTGTCAGTGGAAGACTGGGAGATGGAACGGGACAGGGACCGACGGCCCGTCTTGGTTGGGAACTTGGAGAACTCCTGCATGTCATCTGCAAACTGGATTTGCTGAAAGGGCAGAGAAAGAGAAGTGCCAAAAAATCAGCCACTGTTCCCTAAAGCACATCATCTTCCTGGGCTCTAGGGGCACCAGGTTCCCTTCAGGCCACCTCGACTGGCTGTAGTTGCAGGAATGAGCATCACCAAAAGCATCAAGGAACAGATCTGGGGCCACAGATGGTAAAAACTGGCCCTCCTTTTGGCAACAGATGCCAAAAGTTGACCCCTCTCCTCTGCCTGATCATCCCTCTCTGCACAAGGTTAATATCAGTACAAGGTTAAAGCAGATTTTAGGCCTAAAACCTGAAGAAGAAGAAACAAAAAAGCAGCCAGCAAGGCTTGAAACACCCCCTTTAGCCCATCCCTGGCTCCCTGAGGCTCCTCCAAGAAAGTCAGGCTCCTTGTACAACACAAATACTGGGCGCCCTCCAGAAAAGCCCCCGCTCCAACCCCAACCCTTCCCCGGGGATTTCTGCCCCAAAAAGCTCAGCAGGAAGAAAGCTGGGGTGGTCCCAGCAGAAACCCAGATCCCTGGTGCTTCCAGGCTCTTCCCCAGGAGCAGAGGTTAAAAACCACGACGCATCCTTCTAAAATTGACACTAAAAGCCAGGGTCGGGGGGGGACCCACTCCACAAGAGAGAACATTTCAACAGAAAGCAGTTGACTTTGCATTGGCTTTCGGTCTCCTCTGCATTAAAGATGTTTCCATTGTAAGAAAAGCCCTAAAACAGCCACCCCTCCTTCATTTCCCAGCCAGAGGCAACTCAAGGCTTCAGCACCTACCACCAGGTCATCAAATTTAAGTGCCTTGAGACAAAAAGAGGGTAAAAAATAACCCCCAGAGAAAATCTTTCTCTGTGATCAGCCAGCAAAAAGCCTCATTGCTGCTTCTGCGAGAAGAAAAAAGCCCAGAGATGAAAGGGAATTAGGAAAAACACCAGGAAATCCAACCTGATGTCCCCCTCCCCAGCACGGCCTCTTCCCTCTGATCTGTCACTGAAGGATTTAATTTTGCCACTTAATGGGGATGAGACGTCACGGCGGGGAGTGGGATTAACAAAACATCCCCACCGACCCAGGAGACCTCAAGAAAAGTCCTGAAAAAAGCAAAATGATGGAAAGAGACAGGCCAGAGTGGCCTCGAGGAGGGGTTTTCCACACCACAACCATCCCAAAAGCTCCCCCAAAGCTTTGATGAGGGGAAAGAGCCTTCAAGGGGAGAAGAATTAAAGTATTTAGTTGAGATGATCAACTCCAGAAAAGAGGAATCTGCATAGTCTGGGGTGCCTGAAGCACTAGGATGGCTGGAAAATGGAGCCAAGGGTTCTGGAGAAAGCCAAAAAATGATGGTATTTTGCTCAGGAAGGGAAACAGGGACATGAAACCCATCGCTGAGTCCAAGAGAGGACTTTGTGGGGTGATGTGGGGTGATGGAGGTGACTCCAATATCCCTTCTGAGAAGAGACCAGCACCATCATGCCCAGGAAGGATTCCCAGGCATTTTTTGGGGGGTTTTTTAGCCAGCTCCATCCATCATGGATACATTACAGCCTGGCATCTGCTTCCCAGAACAGACTTCCCAGCAGATGCCGTGCAACCCTGAGGCAAACTGCACAGAATTTGCCTGAGTGGAAGGAACAAGAAGGCTGAAGGGAGCTTGAGGGTTTGGTTTTGCAACTGGTTGAGGGCGTTGGGAGGAACTGGAGGGCATCCTAACCCCCAGCAGCACTGGGAGAACTGGTACGGAGAGATAAGAGGTGGAGAAACACTTCGAGCAACATCACTCAGACAGGTAACGGCCGTGTCCTCGGGGCAGGGGGCAGCCCCGATGGTTTCCCAACCAAGGAATGATATTGCTGGAATTTCTTCATGGTCTGTTGCCCAGATCAATCTTCCCCAGACAACCCGGAGAAAGGCTGGTGCCACCTCCCTGCTGGCACATTGCTCGGGGGCAATTCCAGAAGGGAGGGGAAAAAAAAAAAAAAAAAAATAATTTTTTTTAACCAGTAATTTCAGAACAGTAAGTTTTTCCCCCCTTTGCAACCATCTCTTCCTCTGGCTACTCATCAAACCAGAGGGTGTAAATGTGCCCCATAAAACAGCTCTTGGCATTAAACCAGCTTAAAGTGTTAGCTGGGGAATTTTCTCCATCTCAGGGAAAAGGTTTCCAGGGAAGAGGTGAATCCAGGAAGGTAAAAAAAACCCACCCAGATAAACCAGGTTTTGCTGTTCCAACCCAGGGTGGTGGGTGTCTGTCCTTGTTCCCAGCACCTGGGAACCTCAGGGAAGGGCATTTCCCAGCACCAAAAGGTGCTGCCTCCGTGGTCTCATGGAGAAAAGATGGTTTGGGAAGGGGAAGGTGGGGATGGATGGATGGAAGGACCAGGCTGGATGGGGCTTTGAGCAACCTGGTGTGGTGGGAGATGTCCCTGCCCAGGGCAGGGGGGGTTGAAACTTGATGATCTTTAAGGGTCCTTCCAAGCCAAACCATTCTATGATTCTCTGAAGAGCTGTGGTCCCCAATTCCACACCCTCCTCACATCAACCAGGATCTACTGGCCACCAGCAGGGTCTGTAGGCCCGGTCCCATGTTTTAGGAGAAACAGTGGGGTTAAAAAAAAAACAACACCACAACGTAGGGGTTGAATTCAAGGAGGGAGAGGGGAAAAAAAAATAAAAAATAAAAAACCTCACTGCTAAAGAAACCGAGCACTGAATTAACAGCAGTAATCCCCGCCGTGGCTTTACCAGAGCTCATCTGAACTCTGCAGCTTAACAAAATCTGCCCTGTCTAAAATTATCATCAAACATCTCAGGATGGATCCCTTGGGCACATCCAACCCCATCCCCCCCCGAGGCAATCAACCGAGAGGAAGATGAAGAAAAAGCAAAGGGGTTGAGGTGGGGGGGGATGAAGGTGCCACGGTCCCGGCGAAGCCACCGGAGCTGAGGGGTGACGTGTGTGACACGGTGGCTGTGGTACCTTCCACGTGCCTCCACGGCTGCATTAAGGCAAGGGAGAAAATCTCCTAATCCCTCGGCTTGTCACGGGAGTTTGAATGAACAGCACCCTCAGCTGGGGGCTGAGGATGAGGAGGGATGGGGATGGGGGACCACCATCCGGCTGCGGAGAGCGAATCGCATCCCAAATTTCATCCTTGCTGGAAAGAGGTTGGTTTTTTCCCAACTGGGTGGAGCACAAGAGCAAGGAAAATATTATTTTTTATTTTTTTTTTAATTTTTTTCATCCCAGCAATCCGTGCCCGAGGAGGTAAATCAACACAGTCTGGGTTTCTCCCCACACAAACGGAACCGGGGGTCTCCAGCATCGCTGCCCCATGGGGCTGGGGGCCTGCTGGAGCCCTGTGGCAGGAACGGTAGAGCAGGGGTGGGTTTTTTGGGGGAGATGCTCTGGAGGAAAACACCAGGATCCGACATCTCCTGCCAAGTTCTTCCCAAAAAGATCCCACCCTTCTCAAAACCAGCCCCCCGGCTCCTTTCCAGCTCCAACCACCCCCCTCCGGCCGGGCAGGAGGTGACAAAGCATCGACCTTGCTGTGATACAGCACCTCTGTAGCCCAAAAACGAGTCCAAAGAGGCTCCCCCCCAAACACCCACCACCTTGCTTGGCTGGCACTGCCCATAAAACCACCCCAATCAGCTTTAACGAGCCTCTCCCTTCGTTAGGAGGTACCTGCCCCTTACGTGGGCACGTCGGCCGGGCGGTCGCGAACCCAGGAGCACCCCTGGCACAAACCAGCCTCGTTTGTTTAATTATTACAACGTGGGAAGGGCAAACAGATTCCAGATCTGGACTGTTACCAGCCTGTGACTGCTGGGTGTGCCATCCTCCGTGGTTTATCCGGCATTTTTTTCCCCAGCAACCTGGCAAGAGAACAGCTTTTGGAGCTTACTGAGAAAGAGAAGTTCCCCCCCCCCCCCCCCCCCCCCCCCCCCCCCCGCCCCCCCGAGCCCCCCCCCCACCCCCCCCCCCCCCCCCCCCCCCCCCCCCCCCCCCCCGCCCCCCCCCCCCCACCCCCCCCCCCCCCCCCCCGCCCCCATAGAAGTTCCCCCCCCCCCCCCCCCTTTTCCCCTCCTCTGAGCTGCAGAGGATTTTGTAAACCCAACTGGATTTACCTCGGGGCACAGATGAGCCAGGCACGTCCCTCTCCCACGAAACAACCCCACTTTTTATTTGAAAACCCTTGGCATTCCCAGAAAAAGCTCCGGAGAGGATGCTCCAGCTCCTCTGCATCCCCCATCGCATCCCACACAGCCTCGGGGGGGGGACAGCAGTGGAGGAGGCTGAGGAAGGAGGAAGAGGAGGAGGAGGAGGAGGAGGATCTGGAAAGCATCCACCAACCCACAGTCACTCCTGGGGGGCCACACACCAACCCCATTCACCAAGGCACAGGTTCCACGGGGGAAAGGACACATGCCAGGGAAGCTCTTACCACTTTTCTTATTATTATTTTTAATTAGGGACAACAGGAGCAACAGCTCATCCAGAGTGGTGTAAAAAAAGTGTCCTTACAGCCCCAGAGTCCCTGAGGGAGGGGGTGGGGGGGGGTGGGGGAAGTACAAGAGGAGGGTCTGCACATCACCCAGGATGAGAAGGAAGCAACGAGCCACCCAAAACTCTCCAACCCAACCCTAAATTTCCTCCCCCGCGTCCGTGGAGGTGGAGGAAGAAGAAGGAGAAGGAGAAACAGCAAAATCAGAGCAGAGCACGTTCTCACAGCGACACAACCCCCCCGAGAAAGCAAAAAAAAGTCTCCATAACCCACTTCTGCCCTCCCAGGAGAAAGCCTGGAAGGATCCAGGGTGCTGGGACCTTTCCTGTAACTGCAGAAACCCAGCAGCAGGACTATTCAGGGCAGCCAATTTCCCCTTTTTTTTATTTTTTTTCCCCCCATCTCCTCTCCCCAACACAAACTGGGAGGGCAGTACTGGTTGCCCAGGCTGCTGAGGCAGCCCTGACGTGACCCGTTCTTTTAAAAATCATCATTTCTTTGACGTTTCCTGGAAATTCAGCCAGACTAGAAACCCCCTTTCCTGGCTCAAATCAGCGCTCGTCCTCCTCTCACCAGCCCCCTCTGACACACCAGAGGGGATCAGGAGCTTCTACCGGGCTTGAATTTTGGGGACCTGGAGACGGGCACCTCCAAACACCCAGGTTTCAAATGCTGAGGGTTTGTTTTCTCATGAGGAGCCGGATTCTGTCTCGGTCACAAGTTGTTTTAATCCATTTCTGTGCAGAAACGAGTCCCCGTGGTCGGTCGAGGAGGCAGCGAGGGAGGGAAGAGGCCCCCCCACCCCCCCCAGGGGGGGGTCTAAGGTCTCTTCAGCCACACATCAGTGGAAGAAATAGAAGAAAAGAAAACCAACCGGCGTGAGGTTTTTTTCTTCTATTCTAGGTCAGAAAGAAGAGCTGAACAGCAGGTTTATTCCTTAGAGAGGGGACAACCCTCTTCTGGGCTCCTCTTCTGCAGCCACCCAGGTTCCAGAGGGGACCCCAGGCTTCTCAACCAGGAGGAAAGAGCCTTCCTGAAGCCACCTACAGACTCCTAAAATGTTTGGTCCCCCTGGGATGAGGGGCTAAAGCCCTTCCAAGCCTGCTGGCCACAGGTTCCCAGTGTCTGGCCACAGTCCCACCACAGGCAGGGGAAGCGGCGAGCGTGGCCGTGCCAGGGCACTCTGTTTGTTTAGAGGACTTGGCTGCTGTTGTCCTCAGAGTCCCTCTGTCCTGCTTCCAGGCTGGGAGAACATGTCCCTGTTCCCACAGAATGGCATCCGGACACTGTCCCAACCTTCCCAGTGGCAGGAAGGACACTGCTCCACAGCCCCCACAGGAACACAGGGATTTTTTCGGTGGAAATCAGCAAGAAGGACACGGAGGCTTTTAAGGTTCCTCTCCTGGGGGGGAAATTCAGGACCACAGCATCCCATAAGGACCAAAGGAAAGGAAAAATTAGGTTCTCCGAGCATCCCAATGGGGGCATTGGGATCAATAAGGTTCCCCCCCCTGCAAGACCACACATTGTCCTCCCAAACCACACATTGACCTCCCATTGTACCCCCAAACCACCAGTCAGGGGAAGCTTTCGATGTGGCTGTGGCTCCATGCTTCATAAACCACCCTGTCCTACCACCTCAAAGCTGTGGCCAGCACACACCTGGAGGACAGGCAGGAATTCCCAGGAGGAATTTCCCACTCAAACCAGCTCAGCAGCTAAATACACCCCAGCCTGAACATCGGATGGGTGTAGCCATGGGGGGGCTTGCATCAGCAGCACCCCACCATGATGCTGGAGGAACAGAATGGGAGCTCTGCAGGCATCTCCTGATCCTCCTCACCCACTGGCAGAGCACCCCAAGGGTCCTGGGAAGAGGCAGAAGTGGCCCAACCCTGGCTAGAGAAGTTCTATGGAGGAGCACAACTTGCCCTTGCTCTAGGAATGGCCTTTGCAAGAGCAGGACTTTCTCCTGGTGGTTCCTCAAGCCTTTAGAAGAAACCTCAAAGGGCTTCATTCGGAGAAAGGAGCTGGGAAGAAGTGGCTGAGCTGCTTTGGGGATGGAAGCAGGATGAGTGTGGAATTCCATCCCCCTTGGAGCTGTTCCTCTGGCTCCTAAAGGGTTCACGGGGCAGGTTTTTTCCTCTCCAGAGAGGCAGAGACCTGTCTGGCAAAGTCCCCGAGCAGGAACCAGAGCCAAATCTCTGCCTGGAAACCTTTCCACCACTCCCAACGAGGAAATAAAGGGCACCAAGGAGCTGGCAGAGTAAAGCAGCCAAGCCCTGATGGGCCAAGCCCTCCATCCTTCACTGGCAGAGAAGGGCTGGTTGGGTAAAAACACTGCGGGGAGGGAGGAAGAAAAAGAAAAAAAACCACCCAAACCAAAAAAAAAGAAAAAACTTTCCATGAGTACAAGAGGAGAATTAAGGACTTGAAGGACTTTCACATGAACCCCGAAGCTCAGAAGAAGAACCACCACCAGGCAAGAAATGGGCCCATTCCAAAGATGAACAGGCTGGAAACCAGCAGCCAAGATTTCGGTCGTCACGGGAATCGCTGTAAAGGCTGGTTAAGGGAAAAATAAACAGAAGGCGGGATTAAATAAAATAAATGTGTGATTTTGAGGGCCCAGCTGTTAAAGAGTAACTGGGAGTCACTACTGCTTTATAAACACCTCGGGGTCAAAGGTGTGCTGCCTCCAGGGAGAGCAGAGGGAAAGGACCCACCAGAAGATAAGGCAAGGAGTCCTTGGACTCCAGGAATCCCAGCTTTACTGCAGAGGGGTATTTCTCTCCCAGTAGGAACCCCAAAAGTCTCATACTGGGATCTTTAAGGGCAGTGAATCTCCCACGGTGCCAGGAGCCCAGCACGGCTACTGGGATGGGCAAACAGCGCTTCTCCCAGCCCAAAAAGCCATCAGTTTAGAGACATCCCAGGTTTCTCACCTCTGGATTCATCGCCGGGGCAATGGGGTAACTGGTATTAACTGGTGTGACCTCGCTGGGAGCGCTGCATGGACGGGACTGGGGGTTAAATCCTTTCCAGCAGCAAAATGAGGACTAACGGCCTCCACCGGGTCGTTTCGGAGCTGGAAACCCACGGAAAGGTGTGGGGGGGGGGGGGGGAGCTGATAGGGAAGCATCTTTAATCAGCATCGATTTTTAAATTAATTGGAAAACTCCTCTGCAACCACAGAGGCAAGAACAGCCTGGAAGTGCCGTGGGAGGACTCGGGCAGCTTCGTCGCACGGGGCTGAAAGAGAGGGGCAGCCACCAAAAAAATAAAACCCTAAACCCAAACAAATTGAAAAAAACCAAACCTCTCCTCCATGAGGAGCCAGCAGCCATGTTTTGGGGAAGGAATCAGCCCACCTGGCATTACTCCCACCTCCTTTCTCCTCCCCCTCCCAGATCCAGCCTGGAGCATCACAGCATTTCAAAACTTCTTTTGGCTTTTCAAGGGACCAACCACCACCCAGCTCCTCGTAGAAGACCCTCCATCCCTCTGCCACGGGTCTAAGGGAACCCACCCGGCATCCAAAGAGGAGCAGCCTGTTTGCAACACATCCCAGAGAATCAGGAAATATGGGAAAATTAGGAATACATCCTTCCCGTGGCTCCCTGGCTGCCCCCCCTTCCCCCCGAAACATCCTCGCAGTGCATCACCTAGAGCTGCCTGTCTCACATTTACCAAAATACTCTGTTTTCAGCCCTGGGAAAGACTTTGATTTTGATGCAGCTGGTTAAAGGCAAAGCAAGAGAAAAATTTGCTTCAGCTGAGGTTGTTCCCTGCTCTGGGCTCGGAGGAATCACTCACAGGATGGACAAACATCACCCTCCCAGACACTGACTCCTCGGGTGGGAGCAAAGCCAAGGCCTTTCTGCAAACAATTTGAGCCCCTTTCTCTTAAAGGGGGGGCAGGAGGGGTTAGAAGAGACCCCCCCCCAGGATGGTGAGCTCAGAGAATATTTGGAGACGGGGTTGGTGAATGCAGGGAGACGCTGGCTGAGCTGCCTGCATGAGGCTGGTGGCTCCAAGGTCAACAGGGACCAGGCAGATGTTCTCACTCTCAAAAAAAACATGCCCAGGTTGGACCCAAACTGTGCAAAAATGTAGGAGATTCGGGGCTCCCTGCAGGGAGGCGAAAGGAGGAGGAGATGGAAAACAGCAGGACACGGGTTGAACCTCAGGCCAGGCCAGCTGGAAGGAAACCAAACCATGAGTTTCAGCAGGACAAAGCCCTGAGGAACCACTGCTGCAGGTGCCTTCCTTCTCTCTCCCAGCAAAAGGAGCTATTCCCGACACCCACACCTTGTAGATCATAGGATCATCCACCAGTTTGGGTTGGAAGGGACCTTAAAGACCATCCAGGGACACCTCCCACCACACCAGGTTGCTCCAAGCCCCCTCCAACCTGCCCTTGAACCCCTCCAGGGATGGGGCAGCCACAGCTTCTCTGGGCAACCTGGGCCAGGCTCTCACCACCCTCACACCAAAGAACTTCTTCCCCACATCTCAGCTCCATCTCCCCTCTTGCAGGGG
>BJBW01025992.1:0-11414 GCA_004320125.1 Scolopax mira
GGAGGGAGGTCATCCTGCCCCTCTGCTCTGCCCTGGGGAGGCCCCATCTGGAGCACTGGGACCAGTTCTGGGCTCCCCAGTTCCAGAAGGACAGGGAACTGCTGGAGAGGGGACAGCAGAGGCTACAAAGATGATGAGGGGCCTGGAGCATCTCTCTGATGAGGAAAGGCTGAGGGACTTGGGTCCTTTTAGTCTTGAGAAGACTTAGGGGGGATCTGATCAATGCTTGCAAATACTTAAAGGGAGGGTGTCAGGAGGATGGGGCTGGTCTTTTTTCAGTGGTGCCCAGGGACAGGACAAGAGGAAATGGGCACAAACTTGAATATAAGAAGTTCCACCCAAACATGAGGAGGAACTTCTTTGCTGTGAGGGTGGCAGAGGCCTGGCAGAGTCTTCCCAGAGAGGTGGTGGAGTCTCCTCTGGAGACATTCAAACCCACCTGGACATGTTCCTGTGCAACCTGCTCTGGGTGGACCTGCTCTGGCAGGGGGTTGGACTTGGTGATCTCCAGAGGTCCCTTCCAAGCCCATGGGATTCTGGGAGTCTTTTGGAGTATTTATTGATAGTTGTACATCGTACATCAGAGAAACAAACAAGGTGGCTTTTAGGTAACAAATGGTTAAAATGAGTTTATCTTCTCCCTGGGCTGCACCAGGTTTCTGTGGCTCTCAGCCTCAGGAGGTGGTGCTTTGGAGGAATAGGTTTCAATTACTTCCTAATTCCAGCCGCCCTCTGGTGTGCTGGGCGATGGGGCCCTGAGCAGTCGGCTCCCAGGACTCAGAAGCACAGCACAAAGCCTGCCTCTTCCTTGGAAATAGAGGGCATTTAACCACAGCAGCTGCAAAGACCTTGCAGGTTAAAAATCAGTGCATCACACTTATTTTTTCTGCACTCCTTTGCACAGCTGCTGCCAATAGGCACAGGCACTTTAGATTCTTATTCCAGATATTTTCCCCGGTTCCTCCGCTTCGCTACTAGTAAAATATTTATGTGGGGAAAAAAAACCCAACCAATCCTTAAGATTAGAGATCTTGTCATACTCAGTGTCAGTAATTTCCCACAGCCTGTGGTACTACCGCTGCTTTCTGCACAGCAGTTCCCTAAAACAGGAGAAATAATGGCAGCTGTAGCCGCTGTAATTGCAGAGTTCTGCTAAAGCATGAGGCTGTACCTCAAGGAAATTATAACCTGTTAACGCAGCATGTGCCCAGGTTTTAGTTTTACATAATATGTAGATCTTTCCCTCCACACCTCTCTCCCTTTTCACCGTTGCCTGGGGCCTTTTAGTAGCTTTTTCTGTAGCTTCCCCTCCTCTGAACCTTGCAGCTTTCAGGGAAGTCCAAGTGGTCCATGGAGGAGCAGCTGTGGCAGCCTGCCTCTGGGCTAAGACCATGGATGGAAGTGTGGATTTTGGGAGGAGTAGGGGACTGTAATTGCAAAGGAGCAAATGACACTTCTTTACCCTGTCAATTAGCAGCACCAGAAAAGAAAATAGTGGAAAGTTTGTGGCAGTTTAACAGGAGCTTGGGGAAAATAGGATTTATTTTTTTTCCTTACATCATTAATGCTGAGAAGGTTTCCATGGTATTTGCATTTGAAATGTCAGCACTGCTGGTTGCTGAACATTCCAGTTTGCTGCTAGACAGAAGGGATTTTTAAGCAAGTGAAATGATAGAAAATCAGACAGGTTCAGAGGGAAGTATAAATAGAGTTTGAAGCAGTTTCATGTGGTGCTACGTACAGCTTTTTTCTACCAATTCAAAGTGTGTGTGGCAGTGCCATGCCTCTGTGGCTGGGCGATTGCAGTCATTTCTGTATACACTAAACTATGTAAGTAAAATAAAAACTGATACTCTTACATCTTCAGATTCCTTTCTTGTACACAAGGTAATAAGTTTAGCTGCATGTTGTATCCTCTGGAGCTGGAAATCTGAGCAGGTATGAAAAAGAAGACATTTCTCACCTCCTGACTGGGAGAACAGGAGTTACTTTAAAGAGAAGTCCCTGACAATGATCATTTTTGAGACCTGAATCTTGGGGGCCCATTCAGTGGAGATCAGCTGCATAGCTCCTATTAATGAATGCTAATCTTTTCTCTGACATCACTTCTCCTTTAGGATGCCATTGAGGCCATTGCAGAAAGTGCTTTTAAAACATCTCTCTACCCTGTCATCCTGTCCTTTGAGAACCACGTGGACTCGTGAGTATCTGGTGACTGGGGACCAGATATGGGAGAACTGTGTTCTCTCTTGTCCACAGCAGAGAGTGTGTGGAAAAGGGCTGCTGGGTTCTCAGTGAGGGCCTAAGCTGAAATTAAACATCAGTTGAGATTTCTGAAGCAACCAAAGGTGGGTCAGAGCTAAAAGAGGGGCCATAAGAGTGACTACAGAGTGAGAGCGACCACAATTGTGCAGCCTTTTAGCTGGAGATGGCAGAGTATGAGCAAACGGGAGTCAGCCTGAGAAGGGACTTCAAGTCCAGTACCTGAGAGGGACCTACAGGAAAGCTGGGGGGGGACTCTTGATGAGGGAGGGGAGCCCTAGGAGGAGCGGGAAGGGTTTGACACTGAAAGAGGGGAGATGGAGATGAGATCTGGGTTGCCCAGAGAAGCTGTGGCTGCCCCATCCCTGGAGGGTCTGAAGGCCAGGTTGGACAGGGCTTGAAGCAACCTGCTCTGGTGGGAGGTGTGGTGTGGAGGGGGTGGGACTGGGGGAGCTTTAAGGTCCCTTCCAACCCCAAACCATTCTGTGACCCTATGATTCAAGATCTACATAGCTGTCTGAGTGAAGGCAAAGGTGGTTTTCTGCGTAGAGCACATGGATCTTGTGATGGTTGTTCATGCTCAGCTCTGGATTTGGGCATCCATTTTCCTGTTCGCTCCTGCTTCATCTCCTTGTTCCTTAGGCCCAAGCAGCAGGCGAAGATGGCCGAGTACTGTCGAACCATTTTTGGGGATATGCTGCTGACAGAGCCACTGGAAAAATACCCAGTAAGTGGAAGCTGGGAAAGGAGGCTGGTGGAGAGGTGTTTCTGAAAAACAGCAGTCACTCCTGGTGCCAGGAGATGCCACAACAGATACAAGGGCAGTGACAGAGAAGGGGATGCCGTGGACAAATGAGCCTGGTTCTAGGACTGAGCAACACTGTAAGTGGAGGGAAGACTTCTCAGTCTCAGAGGTTTCCTGAGCACTTCCCTGACTCTGCTCTTATTTACCACGCTGTGACCTGAGTGACTCTGGAAACTGAGCCCTGGGTAACCAAGCTGGACCAATGGTACTAAGATGAGTCAGTGTATTTTTGTACACAGAACTGCTTCGAATCTGTTTGGCAGCATTTGTTTGGGAAAACAAAACAGGAACGAGAGCTTAGTAGCATTTCAGGCTCTTCCTACCAACGCTTCTCAATTCCTGTTACCAGCCTGAAAACACTCCCTCCAGGTCAGTGACAAGCACAGTTCTGTGCTCGAGAGTAACTGAGTGAAGCTCTGATCTGCCTGTCCCCAGTCAACAGCTGCTTTGTTTTGTGGACACGGTGACATCTTTGGTGATCCCCACACACGCTGCTACTGCAGCTGCCTCGGGAAGGGACACAGATTTTACAAATAATGGGCAGTGCCTGTGTTCTGCAAAGCATTGAGCAGTTCCTTGGGATATGTAGTAGGGGGGGCACTGAGACACATCACCTTTTCAAGCACTAAGATGAAAAGAAAAGCTGAAAGGAAGCAGTGAGCAAGTCGGCAGTTGTCCACTGTCCAGACCTGTGTCATTGTCCAGGCAGTGGGAGAAATGGGAGGATGTGTGAGGAGAAACAGTTGGGGGTATTAGCTGAATTATTAATAGGACTGTTGCTGTCTGTACAGGGAGCATCTGAGTCACACATCCCTGGCTCGAGCCACCTACTCTGGGATCTTTCTCTCAAATCTGCTGCAGGCAGAGTGTTTAAATACAGCCCGAGTGCTGCTCTAGGACTGAGCCTCTGGGATGACGAGAGAAGGAGGTGGGATGTGGAAGCCAGAGGTTTGTGGATGCCTTCAGGCCATGAAGATGGTTTTTCAGCTGGGTGGCATATGCAGGCAGCAGAGAGGTGCAAAATGCTGGTCTGAAACCGAAGGTGAAGACTTAGGGAAAAAAATAATCACATAGATATAGTGGGGAATGCTGGGAGATAGAAAAATTAAGGAATACACTGGGTGAGAGATGTGTCCACGCTCCAGTAAATGACCAGGGGAATGGTACTGGGAGGGACAGGAGAGACGAGTGTTTGAATTCTGTATTTGTGATGAAAATTCAGTATGAATTTATCTGTTGCAGCTGAAGCCAGGAGTTCCTTTGCCAAGTCCTAAGGATCTCTTAGGGAAAATCTTGATTAAGAACAAAAAGAAACAATCTGTATCTGGGAAGAGGCAGAACTCTTTGAAGAAAGGGAGGAATGTGGAACCAGAAATCACTGAGCAGCCAATGCCAATGGATGCTGAAGATACTGGTATGTCTGAAAGGAAAACGGGACTAGTACAGCCAGATGAGCGAGTCTGGCCCACTGGAGACCTTCCAAATCACCCAATGCTACCTTGAGGCAAGCCGATACTAGTCATTAATCTGGTTATCTCAAGGAAGAGAAATTAAATCTTCAGAATATTTTAAAATCCTTCATCCCAACTAAAAGAGACAATCAGCTTCTGCCCTGCCCATCAGGCAATTCCTGTGCCTACTTTGAGGTGTATGGCTGCTGAGTTGGGAATTCATTGGTGCGTGCTGGCTGTTGGGCTGGTGGAAGGGTGGATAATTCTTTACTGCTTGTAGCTCTCTGATAACCACGAATTCACCATGGCCTGTTTCTTCACCGTGAGGTTCTTGAAGGTTTATAGAACCTTCAGCCCCTCTCCCCTCCAGTCTCGAGGCTGTAACTCTTGGGTCAGGGACCCTGTGGTAGAACAGTGAATGTGATGGTAGGAGCCATATGAAGATACTGTGAGTGCCACCACAGAGCACCTAGAAACGTACATTTATTGCCATGAATGTGTGCAACCTGGGTGGAGAAAACAGCACTCTGATTGTCACTCTTGGGGTGTGAGGGAATTCTGCAAGAGGAATGGTTTGGTCTCTTGAGTGTGCTAGTCCAAAGGGGGCTGGTCCGTATTTGGATTTGGCTAATAAAATTGTATGATTCTTCCACTTCTTGTTCCTGCATGACTTGATTGTGAGGCTTTGCAGAGCTCCCCATTGCTAGGAATCTGCAACATCTTGTCTTGGTGTGTTACTGATCCGTGCTGCTGATGTGGGCTCTGTCTCTTAGTCTGGGCAGGTGATGTGGCTGAAGAAGAACCGGAGGAAGAGGATGAACATCTCGGAAACCTGGATGAAGAGGAAATTAAAAAGATGCAGTCAGATGAGGTACTGTCACTGGTGTTTCTGTTCCTTTTCTGGGTTTTTTTCTGGCCTCCAGTTTTCTCTGGGGCCTCACCACATTGAATCGAGATGAACCCAAAATGCAAAGGGGAATGAAGAGTGCTGTGACCAGTCGGGGCTTTCCTTCTCCTGTGACAACAGGACTTCTGCCAGAGAAACTGAATAGGAGAAATGACGTTGTTCACATAGAGAATATGGCAGAAGAGTTTTTATTTCTGACTCTGCCTTTGATATTCTGCATGATTTGGAGATAATTGTTTGCCTCCGGGGTGTTTGGAGACGCTTAGCCTTTGTCTGATAAAAGTTGCTACCGAAACATGAAGTGCTGCTACTGAAGGGGGAAGGAGGAGATCTGCATTCCCTTGAATAAAAAAAAAAATCCATTTCCTATCTTCCTCTCCCCAGTATCGCTCAGAGAGAAGGGAAAACAATAACCCTAGTTTGTCCCAGACTCCGTGCCTTGAGAGGTTAACAAAGTCCTGGGCCTCTTACCTACTGATACCTCTCCATATGCCTCAGCTCCAGTTTTTTCCAAGCTGCTTAGAAACTCTGTGTCCCTGACCACGCTGCCCACAATGTAACTGTAGGACCAGGAGGCCAAAGAAACTGGTGTGCTCTGGTGGAGGCAGCCACCAGAGTTCTCTGATTGTGAAGCCCAAGTGTGCCTTGTTTCATCTCTAGGAAAGATCTCTCCATGTAACTTCTCTTGGGTTTTGTTTTCTGCTCAGGGCACTGCTGGTTTGGAAGTGACGGCGTACGAAGAAATGTCTAGCCTAGTTAATTACATACAGCCCATCAAATTTGACTCCTTTGAAGTCTCTGCCCGTAAGTCAAACTCGGTCCTTTCAGAATCCCAAGTATTTCTGTTCAGCTGGGCAGTGCTGAGCAGGGCTTTCCTGCCTTTGTGACTTGCTTTCACCGTTTGCTGTTGTGTTCTCTGAAACGCTTCCCTTCTGTCCCTCGCTGCAGTCAGGAGCTGGTGAGGAGAAGTCAGGGCTGTGTCAGATACTGCCCCCAGCTACACGGGTGAGGACAGACAGAAGCAGCCCAGAGGGCAGTGCCATCTCTCTGGATGTGCTTTGCTGCTTCTGAGGGCAGGGATGAGCCCAGCTTTTCTTACTGTATGCAACTGGCCTTCCACTTCTGGGGTGACTGGACAGAGAAAGAGCTCAAACCCTGGAAATGCACACAATTTCTTTAGACGCAGTAGGTTCCTCTAAATGGTCTGTACATTTGGGTCTAGCTTTGAGTGAGCTTGTTTGGTGAAAGAAGGAAAAGAAAAAGAAAAAAAAATAGGGGAGTGAAGAAGAGGAAACTCAAAATAAAGACCATTGTGTAAAACTAAATATTTGGATTTACATGGAACTAAAACTCCAGGCAGGAGCTATTCTCTAAATGGCACTGAAATCCAGAAAGAGAAAGACAAAGGTATTGCCATTTAAGCTTTGTGAGCCCATCCTGTCTGTACTCCATGGAGTTCCTGTCCTGTAGTGCACAACCATGGTATCCCAGGTAAAAAATAAACTGCCTTTTATGGAGTATTATTCTTGAGTCCCTTTTGAAGAGACCAGAGAAATGTAAATTACCTTGATAAAATCCTGTACCTGGTAGCAGGTGGGAGTAAACAGGCCAAGTGCTTCTTGGGTCCATCAGGCTTCCCCTACGCAACTGGGGCTGTTCATGCCTTTCTTCTAAATGCTTTCTTACCTTCTGTTTCTAGAGAAGAACCGGAGTTACGTCATCTCTTCCTTCACGGAGCTGAAGGCTTATGATCTACTAACCAAGTTCCCCATGCAGTTTGTGGAGTATCCTTTTGGCAGCCCTTGTCCCATGCAGTTGGTTGTAGGGAATATTGGAGCTAATTTGACGTCTGGGTAAGGCCGAGGCACAGCCAACTGGCTTTTTGTTTTAGGAGCTGGTGAACTCTTCATCAGAGATATAAAGCCTGCGGGTGGGACGCGGGATCTTCCAGGGTGGCTTTGGGGGCTGTGCACAGAGATTCACAGGATGTGTCCTGCTGGGGTGAACACCAGATGCTTGTCCTTAAGTGGAAAGGGTGTGGGAAAGGAGCCTGTTGTTGCCAGGGCCTCTCTTTCTTCTTGTCTGGAAGCTCTGAGCGTTTGGTAGCAGAGCTTAAACAACTGTCATAACTAGAATATGTGAGGTAGCCCCAGGGTACACAAGGAGTGCTCCAGACTTGTTTCCTATAGAGCAACTGTAGATACAACAAGCGACAGATGAGCCGGATTTACCCCAAAGGCACCCGCATGGACTCCTCTAATTACATGCCCCAGATGTTCTGGAACGTTGGCTGTCAGATGGTGGCTCTTAACTTCCAGACCATGGGTGAGTGTCACCTTGTCCTCCAGCTTCTGAAGGCTCATCTTCATAGTCTCTTCCTCCACTGCTATTTCCCTGAAAACAGCCTTTTTTATTCTCTGTCTCCCCCAGACCAAAAGCACTTTTCTAGGCCCAGCCCAGAGCTGTGTCTGGTCCTACACACTTGTGCATGCACACGGATGTGGATTTGCTGTCACCCAGTGTCTGGTGCCCTCTCTGGCTGTCCCGGCACGGGATGTCACACTAAATAACATACAGGATGCACCAGAAGCTCCCACTTCCACTGAGCTGCTTCCCCTTTTGTGCCCCTCTGCAGCGGGCAGAACTCCATCTGGCTACAGGACTGCTGTCGCTGCTCTTATTTCCAGTATTTTGACCCAAACAGAGAAGAAGGGCCTTGCTGCACATCCAGCATGAGAAGGAGACAAAGAAAAGCCTCCAGAGAAAGCTCTTCTTTATCCCTCTTTCCCCTTGTCTTATGTATAGAAAGTGTAGGAGACCAGCTGTAGGATCAGTGCAGAGAAGAGAAGAAAAGAAGCAATTTAAAAGGGAGAGAGTGAGAGTTGGGTTGCGATGAGGATGTCACACCAAAGACAGGTACAGAAACCACGAGACAGTGCTCTCAAGGGAAGTGACAAAGGAGATGGACTGAGAGGAGACCCAAACTGAAAAGGGGAAGGAGTAGAGCAGTTCAGACAACTATTTACTTCACACCTGAAAAGAGCAAGTACTTTTTAAAGTAGGTTTTAATTTAGTTCTACCCAGGACTTACGGTGCAATCACAAGCAAACCGCTTACCTTTCCTACAACAGCTGCTGTAATATTTTTCCCCGTAGGGTGCTGAGAGGCTTAATTAGTTTTTGAAATGGGTTTGTGAGCCCTTGGCTGGCAGGGGCTGTGAAGTACAGCACCTTTCAGCTCACTCATGATGAGGTCCCACAGAAACTTTTCTCTCTTCTATCTCAGATGTCCCCATGCAGCAGAACATGGCTCTGTTTGAGTTCAACGGCCAGTGTGGCTACCTGCTCAAGCATGAATTCATGCGGCGTCCGGACAAGCAATTTGACCCCTTCTCTGTGGACCGCATTGACGTGGTGGTGGCAAGTACCCTCTCTGTCACGGCAAGTACAAACCACAGCGCTGTTCCTCCCCCACCAGCCAGTTCCTGGCACCACGTATATAACTGGCATCTACGTCCCCGCTATTTATTACCCAGTAGGGTTCTCAGTGGCAAATGAACCCCCAGAGTCCTGTGGGAGAACGTTACCATGGCAACTCCCAGTCTTTTCACTACTTTAAATTAATCATAATCGCATGAAAATGGAGAATTAACATCTGCCACACAGAAGAAGCCAAGGCTGGGATGATGGGGAGGGAGGAGGTTGGAGGAAGTGCTGAAGCGAGAAACATGGGTGGAGGTAAAAGAAGAGCCTGTTGTGGATTGGAAGCTACAGCAGGGGAGATGTTTTGGGGTGGGAGACTGACTTTGGGGTGAAGGTATGGGTGGGTTCTTCTCTTTTTATTCTTTTCAGCAGTTGCTAATTATGTTTCTGCTTGATGACAGATACTCTCTGGGCAGTTCCTCTCAGACCGCAGTGTGAAGACCTATGTGGAAGTGGAGCTGTTTGGGTTACCAAGGGACACAAAACGCAAATACAGAACCAAACTGACCTCCACTGCCAACTCCATTAACCCTGTGTGGAAAGAGGAGGCTTTCGTTTTTGAAAAGGTAATAATATTTGATAGTAATTTAGACAGAGAATCCTTAAAAGATCCTGGTGGCCACAAGCACTGTGTCTTGAGAGGTTAGTGACAGAAGGGACTCTTCTGGAGATCCTGGTCATGGTTTTAGACACACAAGGCCATAGGTGTTGCTTTCTCAGATAACTTCCAAACCAACTATCCATCAATATTTCCATGAACAGACAAGGGGTAGCTGGGAATGTTTCTGGAAATAACAGGCCTCAGAAGTCTCCCATTTGTGGTGCATTTCAGCCTCAATTGGCTCATCAGCTTTGAAAATTTCAAGCACCAGGAAGCAGAAAGGAACTGAGTGTCTGTAAATGAGAAGCAGACAAACTGGAGGAGTAATGGGAAAGAGGGAGGGTTTCTGTGCTAGAATACAGAAAGCTGCTCTGTTTGTCCACAAGAATTCAGTGGTCACTAATCCAGCTCTGGGGTACGGGGAGGTTAAGTCAAAGGTGGTAGTAACGTCTGGCCTTTCAGTAGCAAAAAAATACACATTACACAATTCACCTCTGTCGAGCACACCGAAAGCACAGGTATTTTCAGCCTACTTTGGATGTTGTAGATAAATATTATCCTCATTTCAGAAAGTGCTTTTCAGGCTTCAGTTCTGACAAAATAATTTTTAGTTAATTTTATGGCAGAAGAAAATGGGGGAGGCGAGAGGCAAGAGCCTTTATGGCAGTTCCCATGTTTGCAAAATTATCCTCCCAGGTTCCTTCCCTTCTCTGGTGAATTGCTTCGGGAACACTGTGGTTTGGGGGTTTCTTGCCCCACTTTTTTATAGATAAAAATTGCCCTCCTGTGGTCCCTGTCTCTCCTCTGAGAATCCTGTGGTTTGTGGCGTTTCTGTGAATTCATTTATGTCTCTTATAAACTGTAGCCTTAAACTACGAGATGCAGAAGTAGGCAGTGCCTTCCTTGGGGAGATGGCGTTGTTTTGGAAGGAGGAGAGAGTAAAGCTCTGGTTAGTGGAGCCAGGATGCTGTTAGAGGTGAGGATACTGGTGCCTTACTCTCTTTTTTCCTTAGATCATGATGCCTGAGTTGGCATCTCTCAAAATTGTGGCTTGGGAAGAAGGAGGGAAGTTCATCGGCCATCGTGTCATTCCCATTATTGCAATGCACTCAGGTAAATTTTGTGGACATTCCTTCAGCTTTTATGTCCTTGAAACCTATCCATTGGAAGCTATAAGGAAGACAGAAACATTGGCGTATTTTGGTACTTAATCTCCATTCTTGGAGGCAGTGGAGCCTTCAAATTCATCGTATTACAGCCTTAGCTCAATTCCATAATATGTTCTCCATGGCCTCCTTAAAGAGAGACTATGTTTTACTGTTGGAACACAGAGAGAAGGGACAGAGATTTTGTCAGCTCAAGCTTTGTTCTTTCTGCTTTCAGGCTATCACCACATTTGTCTTCGCAGTGAGAGCAACATGCCCCTCACCATGCCTTCCCTCTTCGTGTACCTGGAAGTGAAGGACTATGTTCCTGATGCGTGGGCAGGTACTTACGCCTTAGAATGTGCATGGGGGGTGCTCAAACTGGGATCCAGAAGCATTTTTCCAGCCCGGGGTGTGCTTTCCTGATGCACCATTAATTCCTTGTTGGGGTGGGACTTGCGGAGATGCCAGCACCCTGTCACAGCCTCTCACATCAGAAGAGTGGGTGCTTGCACCCTAAGTGTGACTGGTTCCCAGTATGGCTGAGGGACACCCCAGACGTTCAGTCCAGGTGGAACTGTCTCTCAGGATTGAAGTGGGTCAGCCCTTTTACTGCTTTTATTCAGAGGCAGGGAGAGGCTTCCTCGAGTGAAGAAGTGAAAACTGCCGGGGGCTTACAAAGGGGAATGGTTTTAAAATGAAGGAGGGGAGATGGAGCTGAGCTGTGGGGAAGAACTTGTTTGGTGTGAGGGTGGTGAGAG
>BJBW01026047.1:248-15208 GCA_004320125.1 Scolopax mira
TCCAACTCCAAAAATTTCAGTGATATTCAGTGATAAGGGGCAGGACCCAAATTCATGGAGCCCAGTGATACTTATTGACCTGCTCGGCTTCCAGTCCAACTGGTGCAGAAGCAGGAGCGGGCAGCCCAGTCTCCATGTGGTGCTTAGGAGGAGGGCCCGCCATGCGAGGTTTGGCTGATAGCTTGGCGTGAGTCTTATGGAGTTAGGGGGAAAAGTTGCTTTCTCAGCATCAGCTTTAGAGGCACTGACTGAACACCCCTTTCCTCCCTTCGCTGTGTTACATCCGTTTCTAAAATCTACAGGTCAGCAGCCTGGCATTACAAGGTGTCCTGATCCCTGCAAAACGACGGCGCAAGTTCGAAGGTGTTTAGACTCTGGCCCTGACAGGTAATCTCTGCACCAGCTTTACACCACACGCTATGCATGCAGACATGTATTTTTATAGTTGTACACAAGCAAGAGCTTCAGCAAGAACAAAACAGCATTACTGTTGATGAACAACATCCAAGCCAAAGGGCTCCTTTCTCCTCCTGTCCCACTCCTTTCAAGGAAGGCCCATAAAAGAGGCCCTAATTTGTACCAGTTGCCTTTTAGTTAGGAAATTTAATTGTCACAGTCTGACATTTTCTTTCTTCTAAATTAAAATAACGGAGGAGGTAAGGGGTAATTAATGTGCTCGCCCCAGGTTGAGCAATCTCTGGAAGTGGAGTACGTCTTAAAAATCAAAATGGACTTTCTCCATCGTGTCTCTGGCAACACACCCGCCCACCCCCCTTTGGAGGCAGCTGACAGAAATCAGAAAACAACTTGTAATTCACGCGGGAAGGGCAGGATCTGCCCTAACGGACAGCACGCCCTTGGCTTCTCTGCAGAATGAAATAGCTCACAACGTCAGTTTTAATTGAAACAGAAGTAATGAACCCACCCTATGCTAATGCATATTAATGGCAACTTTAGGGAAGGGGGAGATGCACTCATGAATATCCCCATTCATACCAGCAGCCCCTTCTGGAGGGGAGATGGCAGAAAAGACCCATTTCTCCCTCACCACAGACTGCCCAGCCACCACACCAGCATCCCCAGTGCTGCAGGTGATGGCCCTGCTGGGAAAAGGCGGCCAGCGAAGTGGTGCAAAGGGGTGCCTTCTTCAGCACCATCATTATTTTGTCAGTTTTATGCCAGGAACTGTACGTCAGTTTATGAAATGCGGGCAGAATTGGCTTAAATTTAAAACACGTTGCAGTGGAGTGCATAAAACTGATGATGTCTTTGAGGTATTTGATATTTCACACCGTGCACGAGTGCTAACCAGAGGACTAAACAGCACCCAGGAAACATTATCAACTGGGGGGAGGCAGGGGAAGAAAAAACAACAAACAAAACAAGCCAGAAAAACCCCGGAGGAATAGTGGTAAAACCTGAGAGACCTGGAAACATTAAACATTCCTTTTGGTACTTGGGCCTACACCAAAATATACCCTTATGGATTTCCTCCAGCTCCTCCTGGAGAAGCAGGTTTCTCACGCTGCTTTGCTTCCCAGCTTCAGCCTTATTTCTGCTAAACATTCAAGGAGAAATCTTCCCCTGGACTCAGAAGAAGCGACCCCTGTACTATGGAGTGCACTTACTAACATTTTGTCAGTTCCAAGCTGGAGGGTTGCAATAGCTGCCGAAATCGAGCAGTTTGTTTTCTTAATTACATAAGAAGCAGTTTAGTGACAACTCGTCAGGAAACAATTAGCCAGTTCTAGGGGCTGTACCCCAGTTCCCATAAGAAAATTAAAATGTTTATCTAGCTAAAATAACTTGTAAAAGAACTCTCTTCTTTTTTTTTTTCCTTTTTTTTTTTTCCCCCCTTTTTTTTTTTTCCTCCGCGGCTTCTTTTTGTATTTCGCGCATTGTAGACCCCAGCAATGATATTAGTTCTAGTGTGGGAAAATATTATAATTGAGATCTGGTAAGTTATTTGCAGACTTCAAGTTTTTCTTTACACTGTGCTGACATTTAGTACGGCCCCGGTGAGGAAAACAATGCTGCCATTCACGGCCCTAGACGTAGATTTCAATCGACTTAAGCGGGCACAATGAAACTTGGTCATTCACTGGTTACCCATATTGTGTTCTCAAATTTTTTCCCCTCAGCAAAAGTATAATGACTCAGTATTGTGTGTCGGCGCAGACAAGGGCTCGGAACAAGGGACACTAGTTTTGTCCGGCGGTGTGAGAAAGTCGTGAAGGGACCTTTTCTTCCAGATGGTGTTAAATTCAGCTGCCCTTTTTTAACATTGGCCTTGCACAGCAATCTGCTGCTCCCTTGTCACAAAGAATGAGCCCTTGCTCCCTGCTAGTTAACATGCACACTCACGCAGCCTGCGACTCCACTACGACTGGTTTACAATGCACTGGTATGCTAAATAAACTTGGTCTGGTCTCTTTAAAACAACCCTTCAAAGAACTGATGATATTTACACCTTTCTTTTTTTTTTCCCCTCCTTGTTACATGCGATATTATATTTTTTTTTTTTTTTTTGTCTTCCCCCCCCAACAGGTTTTTTAAGGAAACAGCACCCGAATGGATAGATAAGCATCACTTGCTGCGTGAGCCTCTTTTAAAAGCGTAAATCTGGAGGGGATTCTGCCACATTTCCACATCTCCCTTTTCCCAAGTCAGAGGTTAGATGTGCAGGACAAAAAGGAGAGGGAGGACGGGGCGACAAATGGGACACTTTTGCTCCTAAAACAGTGAAAGAAGTAACCATAGTAGTGGTGGTGGTGGTGGTAGTAGTAGTAATAATAATAATAACAACAACAACAACACCACTTTTGCTCCTAAAACAGTGCTGCTAAACACTTTTGGTCCTAAAACAGTGAAAGAGTAACCATAGTACTAGTAGTGGTAGTAATAATAATAATAATAATAATAGCAGCAGCAGCAGTAGTAATAGTAATAATAATAACAACAGCAACAACAACCCTTTTGCTCCTAAAAGAGTGAAAGAGTAACCATAGCAGTAGTAATAATAATAATAGTAGTAGCAGCAGCAGCAGCAGCAGCAGTAGTAGTAATAATAATAATAATAATAACAACAACAACAACAACAACAACTCCTCCTAAAACAGTGCACCTAAAACACTTTTGGTCACTCCTAGTGAAAGAGTAACCATAGTAGTAGTAGTGGTAGTAGTAGTAATAATAATAATAATAGTAATAATAATAGCAGCAGCAGTAGTAACAACAGCAGCAACAACACCACTTTTGGTCCTAAAACAGTGAAAGAGTAACCATAGTAGTAGTAATAATAAAAATAGTAGTAGTAGTAGCAGCAGCAGCAGTAGTAATAATAATAATAATAATAATAACAACAACAACAACTCCTAAAACAGTGCTCCTAAACACTTTTGCTCCTAAAACAGTGAAAGAGTAACCATAGTAGTGGTAGTAGTAGTAGTAGTAGTAATAATAATAATAATAATAATAATAATAATAGCAGTAGCAGCAACAGTAGTAGTAGTAGTAATAACAACAACAACACTTTTGCTCCTAAAACAGTGAAAGAGTGACCATAGTAGTAATAGTGGTAGTAGTAATAATAATAATAGTTCTAGTAGTAACAATAGCCAAAAGTATTTTACTGATCTATAATCAGGTAACATTAAAGAGGCACAAAACAACGGCCAGCAGGCGGTTTTAAATACTGATGTAGTTATTTGGTTTTGCTTTTTGTTGTGGGTTTGTTTTGTTTGTTTGTTTGTTTGTTTGTTTTTCCTGGGGTGTTTTCCCCTGGCCAACTTACAACAGAGGCCGAGAGGCAAAGCAACAGCTTAAGGAAATTGACCCCATTGAACGCCTAAGTCAACAATGGGTCCTTATTACCTTAATTGAAGCTGAGAGAGGGGAAAAAAAAAACCAAAAACACACGTACTTTTGTCATGTAAATGCTAATTGTAGTAGACAATGGCGCTAGGTAAATAGCACCCCTGGACAGGCAGTAAATGAGACGTGCGGGTGCAAAGAAGGCAAAAAAAAAAAACACAAACAAAAAACCCACCACAAAACCCCACGTTTTTCGGCTGTAAATAAACAAGGTGCGCTGGCTCCCGCCGTCAAACTTTTGGCACGTGCAGCGCAGCCCAAAAAGGGTTTGTTTTGGTTTTTTTTTTTTTAAAAAAAAAACCCTCAAAACAGGCTGGCCGGGGTCCCGGCTGGCACTGCCAAACAACCACCGAGCCGGAAAGTCGGGGAGGGATTATTTAATATATTTTTTGGCAGTTACGGGATGGGGGGGGGAGAGAGGGGGAAAGGTGGGGGGTGGGGGTGTGTGTAACTTTTTGGAGGCCAAACTTCTCTTTGTTTTTAAACCCACAGCGCTCCTGCTTGCTGAGAGGAGCCTGCGGGTATTCCCGCACCAAACACACGCACACACACACCCCAAACCAAAGTTTTTAAAGGAAAAAAAAAAAAAAAAAAAAAGAAAAAAATTATTAGCAGCGGCCAAAAGATTGTTAGAGACCCCTGAGCTCCCACCCACCCACCCACCCCTCCTTCTTCCCTTATCTCTGATCTTGTTTTAAATCTGACGTTGGGACCCTGGGAATGATGTTTAGGTCAAGTCCAAAGGGGGCGGGGGGGAAAAAAAGGAAAAAGAAAAGTTTAAACCCATGGCCATTAATCCCGCTCGATTTCACTGCAAGAGGCGCTTAAACTGAGGTAGTTAGCACTCCCAACTAGTGATTTTTTTATATTTTTTTTTTAAATCGGGGTGTTTGGAAGGATTTCCCCCCCCCCCCCCCCCCCCCCCCCCCCCCCCCCCGAGAGAACTTTCATCCTATGGATGGGAAATGCTCTCGGGTGGGAGGGGGAGAATTTGCGAGGGAGAGGAGCGACGTTTGGTGGACCCGGGGGTGGGCTCCGGTCTCCTGTCCTCCCCCCCCCTCCCCTTGTCCCCGTCCCCCCGCCGGGCTGTCTGTCACCGGGCTACCGGGGCACGGCGTTGCCACTTGGCCCCGAGCGTGGGAACGGGAGCGCCCAGCCGTTCACATCTCCTTGCACGCCGTTTAAACGGAATCAATTAGGCAAAACAAGACCCCCTCCGCTTCCCCACCCCCTCCCCATCTCCCCCCACCTCCTACACCCACCCACCACCCCCTCCGTTTTGGGGTGTTTTTTTTGGTTTGGTGGGTTGTTTTGGGTGGGGTTTTTTTTGTTTGTATTTTGTCAGGTTTATCTATACGTCCTAATTATTTCGGGTTTGGGATGCCAGAGATGTTTCCCGGATAGACCTGATCATCCTTAAACAAAAAGAGAGGAGGCGCACACGTGGGGGTTTTTTGGAGGGAATGTCACTTTCATTTCCAATGCTGGGGCGCAGAGTAAGACACAGAACGTTTTTTTAACATTTTGACAAGATGGGGGGGGGGGGGGGGGAAGGGGGGAGGGGGGGTAGGCGATCTCATCCCCATCATGTCTTTCTGCTTCAGTGGCTTCCTCAAGGAAACCTTCTCGGAACAGAGAAGCATCTGTGCTGGCGTTTTGAATAGAAGAATAAAAATCGGCCATCACCTTTTTTTTTCTTTTTTTTTTTTTTTTCCTTTTTTTTTTTTTTTTTCTTTCCCCATCTTTGTGCGGCTCCACCGCGTTCTCAGTAGATATCAATTACGAAGCTCCTCCACACTTCGCTGTGAACTTTTTTCCAAAAGCCTCTTTTCACGTCGGTCGGAACAAACCCCAGCGCTTTATCTCAGGTGTTTGGGGCTGGATTGTTATTTTGGGTTTTGGTTGATTGGTTGGATTTTTTTTTGTTGTTTCTTTTTTTTTTTCCCAGTTGGCTTGCTGTCGGATTGTTGTGTTTTTTTTTTTCCCCCCTCAATCCCCTCTTTCATCACCACCACCGTCACCTTCCTCATCACCAACCACCACCTCTATTTTTAAGGCCGTTTCATTGCGCTCAAGTCACTTTGCAGCAAGAAGTTCAGCGTTTGCCAATCGCTTCCTCGGGGATAAAATAAATAAATAAACGGACGAATAAATGAAAATAGCAGTAATCCTCTCAGCCCAGCGAAACGCTAGTTGGCCTGGGTGTCTCTCTATTTATTTTTTTTCACCAGCAGTAGTTGCACAAGCGATTGTCCACCACCGCTGACACTTCCTCTGAGGCTGTCCCTCCTGTGCCACCTGCCAACTTCACATTTTGGGGATAAGTATGCCCTTTAGCTTCCCACCTCCAGCCGCAGAAGCGTTAGGTTTCGGTAAAGCGATTCCTGACCTTTCTGGGGCTTTTAACCCTTTCTGGCGGCAGGCTTTTCATTTTTTTTTTTCGCAGGCTTGTACGATGATCTTGAAGGAGTTTTTACTTTCGGTTATCTAGCTTTATGAAGACCAAAACACTCATACAGCTAGATAACCAAAGATAACAACTCGCTTCCCTCAAAGATTTTGGGTTTGATTGATTGTTTTGGGATTGTTTATTTTGTTGTTAGTTACTTAGTTTGTTTGTTTATTTTTCCTTGCCAAAATCCAGATTCTTTCTGACAATCAGGCGTGTTGTTTCCTCCGAGAGCACTAAGCGCTGCTTTAAAATATTCATCCTTTTTTACGCAACCAGTGACCTGGTTGGTGTGCACATTCCACACACACCCCCCAAAAAAAAAAAAAAAAAAAAACCTAAAAAAAGGTCCGTTGCCTTCAAAGTTTATTCCCCTCAAACTTTTCCTTTCGGCCAGCGATTCCCGGCAGCAGCGAGAGGTCCGTCTGTTAATACCGGGAAATTAAAACCAGTTATTAAGGTGCTCCGAGCTGCTTGAAGAGTGAGATGCATCCGTCTGTTCGTCCGTCCGTCCGTCCGTCCGTCCATCCCTTCGCAGGCCTCTATTCGCGTTGTAAATCGCTCCCTTCTCGCAAAAGACTCTGTAGCCTCTAAAAAAGATGTAAAAACCATCGGGCGGTTTCCAGCGCAGAGTGAGGAGGAGGAGGAAGCGGGTGGGGGAAATAAAATAAATATTTAAAATAAAAAAAAAATAGAAGAAGAAGAAAAAAAAATCCGATTTCAGTAAAAACTGCCAAGACGATCCGAGGCTCCTCATCCCTTCGAGCTCTTTTCCCGAATGGTGGCAGCTTGATTGCCAGTATCTGGCGTGTGGGGGGAGGTTTTGGGGGGGCGGAGGGTAAGATCCCGGCTTTCTCGGGGCTCCCCGGAGCTGGGGGAGAAGGAGAAGGAGGAGGAAGAGGAGGAGGAGGAGGAGGAGGCGGTCTGGCCGGCTTGCTGCTGCCCCCGCTCTGAAAGAAGGCGAAAAAGGGGCCATCACTGGAAGGGCTTTTGCCGTGGACCAGCCCGGCGAGGTCAGAGGTCCCGGACCCGCCGGAGACCGAGGTAATGATGATGTCATCAGAAAAATCTCAAGTACACGGGGCTAATTGAGAGGCGGGAGCCCCCCAGCCCCGGCCGGCGGGACCGGCCGCGCCTCCTCCGCCGCTGCCGGTATTCCCGCCGCCTTCACCCTCCTCCTCCTCCTCCTCGCCAGCAGCGCAGACCGCCCTCACCTCCGCAAGGCTGGAAGATTCTCTCTCTTTCTTTCCCCAAGGGCAGATAAAAGCCTTTTCGGGCCCGGGGGGGGGGCTCCCCTGCCCCGCGTTTCTCTCCTGGCGGCCTCCGCCGGGTGCGGGGAGAGGCGGGAGGCGCGGGGCTTGTGCGGATGGGAAGCGGGGCCTTGCTTGCTCTGCTGGGGCCGGGCATCAGTCGCAGTGAGTCCAGGTGTAAATTACGTTCATCGTTTTTCTCCTCTGTGTCGTGTGTGGGCTTGGAATCGGTTTTGGTTTGGTTTGGGTTTGGGTTTTTTTTATTATTATTATTTTTTCGCCTTTTTTTTTTTTTTTTAATAATGGCTCCTCGTCTCGGCGGTGCTTTGCTCTCCCAGGGGTCTGTTTGCAGGTGTTTACACCAGGATGGTTGTGCAAGACGTGTTTCCTCTGCGTGTCTGCTGGGAAAGCCACGAGCAGCAGGCGCAGTGCATTTTATTTTATAGCATCTATACCCTCTCTCTTCCCCCTCCTTCCTTCCCTCCCTCCCTCCTTCTCTCCCTCCCTCCTCCCCAGTGTCTGTCTGTCCTCTCTCCGTGTCTGTGTTAGGATGCAGCACAGGTGAACGTTGCAGCAATATTTATCTAAGGCTATACATCATCTGGCGAAACGCCTTAATAAAAACCCTGATTTATCGTTTATTTTTATTAACCTCGTACCCAGAGCGGAGGAACGCAGGCTGGGCTGATGTTACTCGGGGAACCGATGGAGGCAAGTCTTTCCAAACTGTTAGAACGCGTTATGTACTGCTTTAGGATTTAAGTCTCGCCGTTCCCCCTCCCCCTCCATCCCCTCCTCCCCCGAAAAAAAAAGAACGTTGTACTTTGAATTATTTAACAGCATCATTTGTGTAGAATTTTTTTTTTTTCCCTAAGACTGAAGTGCAAACATTAAAGGTCCCTCGAGCATACGTGGTACCAATGAATCTTCTCACCGAGATCTACCATATTTGAAATTAATAAATGCACTTCAGCAGCTCGTGCGTGCTGCAGCCGGTATAGGACACAGGCTGGGGGGAAAAAAAAAAAAAAAGGAAAAAAAAATCATAGACAGAATATGGACTGCTCTGCACTCCTGAAATGATTATGGTTTAACATTTCTGCTGCTGCTGCCCTTTTTAAGGTGCAAAATAAAACACGAGGCACCGTGCCCTGTGTTCCCCCGCAGCCGCACACCACGCCGTGAATTACCCCGTGTCTGCACAAGCTGCTGGTTTTTAGGGTAAATTTGTTAATGATCGGGGTTACACCGAAGTTGTGGCTGCTCTGGCAGCTGCTGACACGGCAGCACATACGTGTGCTCATGTGGGCACGGGGGGGGGGGGGGGGGGGGGCCGTGNNGGGGGGGGGGGGGGGGGGGGGGGGGGGCGGGCCGTGTTGACACAAACCTCGGCGCGTTTGTGTCAAAAAGCGGGCGATGCCAAAATGACAACTGCACCAACCGGCCCGTTTTCGGGTCGCGAGTTAACGTTCTCGCAAAAGCGTGAAAGGGGGGGGTGGGGGGTGTCCTCATTTGTCAAGGCCAGGCCCCGAAATTAATACTGCCACCCAGAAGTGACGCAGGCACGTCGCTGAGCTGCCCCATCTCGAACCCGGCAGGGATGTTACCAGAGAGGACAGCTCAGCTGTGCTTGCAGATTCTCAGACTTTCAGTAATTTAAAAAAAAAATATATATATATTTAATAAAAAGAAGAAGAAAAAACCCACAGGTGTTAGATATCCTGGTATAGAGGGACACTGCAATTTACACACACACAAACACACAAACACACACACCCCGCACTCTGGAGAGGCGCAAGAGCTAAATGTGCCGGTGTTCTGTGCGGGAAATGCAGAGCCTGCCCGGCACCAACACGCTCAGAATTCTTAAAATGCTGCATTATCAGTTATCGGGCTTCTTCACGACCTCTCAAGGCTTGTTCAGGCACAACAGGGACGACCGAACCAAACAGCTGATGCATCCAGAGCGTTTCGATATTATGTAAAATTCTAATGAGCTTTCCTGAATTGGCAGATTGACAGAAAGATGTGGGTTTGGTTTGGTGGTGGTGGTGGGTTTGGTTTTTTTTTTTTCCCCCTTTTTTTTTTTCCCTGTCAGCGGTAGCTAGGGGCAGCAGCGCTGGTGATCAGGCATGAGCTGTGCACCAACAAGGCTTGTGAGCCTGTGCATTAAATTCTTCCAGTCAGAGGCGTGGAAAATCAAGTGCTCCTCGTGTATGGGGTGTGTGTGTGTCCGTCCGAACGCCTATGCTTCTATAGGTATGTATCTATACGTTAACGCGTGCATGTAAAAGATGTCGCCGGACTTACAGTGAAACGGAGGAAACTGGTACGCTGCAAAGATGCAAAATACACCCCTAAAACACCGAGCCTCACTGAGTGCACACGCTGAGGTGGGGAGTAACCCCAACACACCCATCACCTTTTGTTAATTAATCATGGGAGCCTCGGTAAGTCAAAGGAGCCAAACAGGACGAGGATGTACCTCGCTGCTCATTAGCCATGCCACCAATTACAATTCCCGGCTCTCAGAACACCAACAGGGCCTCGAAACCGAAGGGAGGGGGGGGGGGGGGCGGGGGGGTCGGTAAGACTTGCCCAAAAGTATTTGCTCGCTCTCAATATCACAACAACTCACGCAGCGCTTGTAAAATAGCGTTTCCAAGAGGGCAGCGTGGGAAGTTTAAGCAACGCGTGGTTCTGAAATCACTGCCAAAAATATCACCCGAACCGCCAAAAGCCAATGTTGTTAACACAGCCTGCCTTCTTCCACCTGACATAATTCTACAAAACGTATTTATTCCAAAATCGCTGTAGAAATGATCTGCAATATTGGAAGGCACGGAATCCAAACATGCACTTTTTCCTCCTGCCTCCCTGATAAATTCCCGCTAATGGCCGGTACATTAGTATGTGATTGCCATGCTTGTTTTCTAATCTTTTTATAGGTCTCCAGATGGCTGTGACGTAAAGAAGAAACATCCTGCGCGGATTTCTTAAGCATAAACAGTCTCCATCGATTTTTTTTTTTTTTAAAAAAAAAAAAAAGGCATACCTATGATTCTGTAATTACTGCAATCAGAGCTCTTTCCGAACGCCAACAACCCTCCAGCGGGGGAGACACGAAGGAGCCCCCCTCCAACCCCTCACCCCCCGAAGCTGCTGCGATGTATATATGAGAATGACATAAATCCCCTTTTTTCGCCCTAAATGAGGGTAGAATTCACGTCGATGCGAACCAGGGCAGCTTTCCCTGCAGAGCATCCCTTTCCTCCCCACCAGGTAAGCCACTTGCCCGCCTCGCCACCTCATCAAGGTGCCCCATCATGTTTTTTGTGGCCACAGTTCCATTTGACAGGCCGGGTTATACCTCTGCTACCAGGGACGTACAGTACGACAAGGAACATCAAACACAAATCCAAATTTCGAAACAAGAGCAGGCCCGACTACCGAGAATCCGAAATCTCAGGGCGGGGGAAGAAAAGAAAACAAACCAAAACCCGCGAACAGCCAGCAATTACACGCGGGAACAGTGGTGTTAAAAAACACATAGTCATACCTGCAGGTGATGCGTATCGTACCGCCTGACTTTTATTCAATAAATAATAATAAAAAAAGAATATCAAAATTACCGTTTCTTGTAATTGTCAATCCCTGTGGTCTGTCTGCGATGTCTAAATCTGAAAAAAATAACCAGGGAAAAAAAAATATAAATAAATCAAGGGATCATAATTTAAACACTTTCAGTGTTTCGTTCTTGCTCGTGAAATACATGTGAACGGGTAAACCTATGTGTGTTCAGTGTGAGCACACTGAGTTCAGCGCTGAGTATGTTAACTTTTGAGATGATTATTAAATAAATGACTGAAACCCTTGGCTCTAGGTTAAACGGGGAGAGATCTGGCCCCGTTTCCTGCAGGTGATCTAACGTGACATAAGACAGACCGTAGAGTAATGTACTCTGGTATCTGCAGGGTTAACTGTGGTAGTCAATATTCACAGGAAATAATGGGATAATAATAATAATAATAATAATAATAATAATAATAACAACAATATGATGATGATGATGATGATGATGATGATAGCAACAACAACAACAAAACAAAATTGCATCATTATTTCTGGAGAACTATGCTTAAAAATAAAAGGCTCCCGGTATCATTTGGGGCTGCCGGACAGAAGTGACGAAAACTAGGGCGGCAGAAACAGGATTTGCATACTATCAGCTGCCAGCTACTTAATAAAGGATGGAGGCTCCACCTAGCCTTCAGTTCAAAACATGCAAAACACATTAAGCCAGCCTTCCCCACGTTTCTTTCCCAGCTCTTCCGGGCTTCCCGGTGTCCTGAAACCGGGATCACCGGGAAGACATGGCCCCCTCTGCCCCCAGCCCTGACAGCCCAACCGGGGCTTGCGGGGGCAAACAAACGCCACGTGAGACACTCGCTTTGCACCGCAACAACACCGATTACAGCGGCCTCGGCTGAAAAAAAAAAAAAAAAAAAAAAAGGGCATTTTTCAGTATTATTTATGTCCCAGGGAGCAACTGAGTTCTTCTGTTTATCAGTTTCACCCCTTCGATGGGCCGGAGTTGCAGAAGGATGCTCCTTTGGGTGGTGGGATGAAGGGAGGGATGCGGCGGGGTACCCACGCACAAGTCCGTCCGTCCCCCCCCGTTCTGGTGACACCCGGGGCCGGTGACACTCGCCTCAACAGCCCTCCCTGGGCTGCCTCCTCCCCGATGCACCCCCAAAAGCCGCTCTCCGGAGCCGGGTTGAGCCCCTGCCCCCGCCGCCTGGGCCGGGAGGGGAAGAGTGGCCGGAACATCGAGCGTTTATCAACCGCCCCCCCCGGGACAAGGGGTGCGTGTTTTGCCCGGGATGATGCGTTTTGGGTAACTCGAGAAGGGATGGCTGTGGAGGAAACGGGTGGGCTTAGAGCAGCGAGCAGTCCCCTTGCACCCCAGGCCTGCTGCGAGGCTTCTCCCCTTTTTTCCCTTTTTTATTTTTAGTTTTCTTTTTTTCTCCTCTTCTTCTCCCTCTTCTCCCCTCCTTTCCTCCTCTTTATTTCCCCTATTTTTATTTTTATTTATTTTTTATTTTTATTTTTATTTATTTTTATTTTTATTTATTTTTATTTCGAATATGTAGAGGCCAGAGGAGTTAGCTCCCATACCCCGGCCCTGTGCCTGTTTCTACCTGTGCCTGCACACCCAGCCACCACCAAAAAGCTCCCTGGGAAAAAAAAAAAAAAAAAAAAAAAAAAAAAAGCAAGCCACAACTATTCCGCTTTCGCCGGGTAATTAACAGTTTCCGCACCTAACTACGCCCCACGACCAACAGGTTTAGCATCACGCACACAAAATACGGCTAACCGGAGTAACCGTGTCAGGTCATAAACCCTGCCTTGTTAATCAAATTTCCCGCGGGGGGGGGGGGGGGAGAGAGGGGGAGAGGGAGAGTGGAAGCGGCCGGAGACCCGCTCCCGGCTGCCCGGGGAGAGGCGGCCCCAACCCGGGCTCACACCGACCCGGGAGCCCCCGATCTGCCCGGGGCTCCGCTCCCCTGGTTTTGCAGGGAATTCAGGATCACTCTGATCCCCTTCCTCACCCCCCGACCCCCTTTCCACCCCCCACTCCCATCCTCCCCCCCACACACACCCGCACGGCGATACTTACATTTCTTCGCCTCGACGAGAGCAAGATTTGACCCCGGGTCCAGGGGGGCGAGCCGAGCCTCCGGTGGCAAACAAAGATCCACACGGCCGAGCCCCCTCCGAGCGGGGAAAAGCTCTTTTCACGTCCAGAAATTCACGTTTTTCCCTTCGCCATCCCCCTTTAAAAGTGCCGCTTAGCTCCACGGAGTCGTTCTTGCTCCGAAAGAGTTAGAAATCTTCCATCCAGGAATAACGGGAGAAAAACGCAGAAAGTTGCCTTGGCTTTGGCTTTCATTTCCTCCTCCTTTCCCCACCCCCCCCCCCCCCCTTTTTTTTTTTTTTTTTTTTTCCCCTCCTTCTTTTTCCATATTGCTTCCTACGCTTCCAGGAGTAGAAAGTGAAGTGCTGCATGTGAGGCTCTGCAAGTTTTTTGGGGGGGGTGGCCAAGGTCTAGTCCAGCCCTCTCTGCTGAGGAGGACGTGCTCTGAAATTCAACCAATTTCCCCAGTGCTTTTGTTGCTGATGAACTGAAGCCCTATTGTTCATCCATTGCCACGGTCTTTTTCAGTTCCTACTATGCGTTATGCGTTGCCAGAGATAATGAATTTGCACCAAAAACCTCTCACGGTCCCATTCTGACAGACGGAACAAATTAAAAATGTTCTAGTCTGAAGAAACGCAATGGCTACCTTTTCCTGGAGAAGAAGGAAAAGTGCACATTTCTTTGGAAACTTGAAAATAAATAAATAAAAATAATATTGCAGCCAAAGGTCAAGTTTTATAAGGTGTTTTCCTCCAGATAAATTCTGAAGAACGGTTTCTTCCCAGCCTTGTTTTTTTTGGGGAGGCACTTCCATTTCTGGGAGGCAACTTTCGTCAAAGCCGGCCAACAGCAGAAGAAATTAAAAAAAAAAAAAAAAAAAAAAAAAAGAAGAGAAAATATTTAGGAAAAAAAAAAAAAAGTAAATCACGGTTCTAACAAAAATATTCTCTGCCACGCAAACTTGTATCGTGACCTCCCGTCGCGGGAAGGAGGGGGTCCTAAAGCGCTGCCGGTTCCTTCTGTCCCTTCTCGTCCATCGCTGCGGGTTTGGAAACAGCCTGAAAACGCCCGGCTGGGTTTTAGGGCGCGGGAGGCGTGCGGGGAGCGGGGCGGGGGGGGGGAAGGTGGGAGGTGTGAGAAGTAGTTTGGGTGTGCGACGGAGCGGGAGGTGTGCGGGGAGGGAAGGATGGAGGAGGGATGGAGAGAGGGATGCAGGGAGGCGCTCCGCCGTCCTTGGTTGCTGATTTCACCGGGGAGGGGGGGACACACACGACGACACGACAGCGGGGACAACCCCACCGCATCCCCCCGGTGCCCCGGGCATCCCCCCCCGGCGGATAAAAAGAGCTCTGAGGAGCCAAAGGCGAACGGAGGGAATTATTCAGGAGGGGGGTGCACACAGACAGAAAAATAAAGCAACCCCCCAAAAAAACCCAAACCCAACTGCTGGAGAGGATTTATGAAAGTCTCCCGCACCCACACCACCGCCCCGCACCCTCGCGTTCCCACAGCCTGGGATGAGATGCGGGGGGTGGCAGGGGCAGTGCGGGGGCCCCAGGTCCAGAGGGATGCGCCGGAGCATCTCACTGCCGGCTGGCGAACAAACCAATAAAAAATAATAATAAAAAAAATAGATAAATAAATAATAGCGCCGGGAGACAGGAAACAAAAAACAAAAAAAAAAAAA
>BJBW01026165.1:0-10711 GCA_004320125.1 Scolopax mira
ATGATTCTGTGATTAAATGACCTGAGGCGATGAGTGGTTGTGCAGTTCAAATAATACGAAATACGTAACTTTACGTAGTTGTAAACCAAAATAGATGAAATCCTGTGCTTTTTGTTATATTTGTCTTTAAGGTGTCAGACTGAGGAAACCTGAGGTTCCAGTAAGGCTTGGTATGTGCCAGCCCCTGTGGGTCACCACCAAAGGTGGCCTTTGCACAACTCCTGCACGTTGGAGTGATCTCTGTGACGTCGGGGGCTGGTTATGGGTCTGTTCCCCACAACTGCCGTACGAAGAAATTCCTCTAGAAGGAAATGCCTTTTCTGTGCTCACAGAACTGACTGCGAGGTACTGTGAGGATTCCCAAATTGGTTTTAAGGCATATAACTGAGATGCTGGGAGCAGGGGTTTGAGAAGCAAGTGAAAAATGATTGAGGATGACCAACTAGGTGCTGAGATTTCCAGTGATATTTTAGTATCCTGGGTGTGTGCTTTCTAGACTTTCCACCTGTAAGGATTAAATATTCGAGTTGTAACATGCAAGCCTGAAGTTCAGAAAGTCTTTAGATTTTTATTTAAGGAAATTTCAAAATCTATGTGCTCGTGTTTCACCCAGGGCAATTAGAAACACCACGTCCTGTGAGACTTGCCAGCAGTGAGGGTGACTGACCTGGGTATTTGACTGATGGGTCTTAATCAGTAGTTTGTGTAAGTAATAAGAGAGAAAAAATAAGTGTCCTGGTGCTGCTAGAATTAAGGAGTATTTTTCACATGTAGCTATACAGCTGGGGTAACACATGATTTATAGAACCATGATTTCTAGTTTTTGTTATATTTTTGTGCCAGAGACTGTGTTGCAGGTCTGTCGCTGTGTCTGTTTTGTAAGGCAGCCCCCTGCCCCTTGTGTTTGTGAGTTATTTGGCTTCTATTTGAGAGAATGGAAATGCAGCAAAGATAAAAACTGATTCCCTAAATGAAGAAAACTGTTGGGAGACGTTAAGTGTCTGTTGGTTACTCAGTGGGGTGGCCTTAGTTCTGTTTGAGCATGGACTCAGGAGCTGTGCTCTGCCCGGGCTGTTGGGTTCCCTCCTCCTCCTCTGCCCAATCCAAAGTTCTGGTTGAGCTCAGAATGAAACCCATGAAAAGACCGTGCTATCAAGTGTCTCTTCCAACAAAGCAGCAAGGGAGCAAATGAATAGACTAGGAAAAGGATGATGTTTCATGGTGCGTGGCACTCGAGAAGAATTGTGAGATGAGAGCTCTCCTAAGGCAGTTTAGATCGAATAGCGATTGCCTCAGCCCTCTTCCTCCCCTGGGGTTTGAAATAGATATTTTTCTTTAAGATGCATTTCTTTGTGAATAAGAATCCAAGTTTACAAATTCTAATTATTCAGCTGTTTTAATAAAGGACATTGTACTGTTGCTCAGGATCTGACAAGGGAAAGCTAGGTGAAGGATGTGATTGAAACAAATGGGTGGTGGCAGTTACTGATATTTTAAATTTGTCTTGAATTTCCTTAGATGATGAACTTGCCTGTTTGAGGCTGAAGACTTGAGTCTTGGGCCTCCTCCCGAAGTCAAAACCTGTTCCACTGAATGGGGCACTGAGGGGAAGCTGAAGAAAGACACCAGGGAAACTGAGATTTCAAATTTAAGTTGGAAACTGTGAGGTAAGGAATATGCTTTAATCATTCTTGCTTCATTCTTACTTAAAGTCCATTAAACTCAGCAAAAAACTTGGGCCCCTACGAGGGTGTTTGTGTTCCTCCACAGCTTCTGAGCTCAGCTGAGTCTGATAAATCACCACAGGTGTCAGAGCTCCTACAAACGACACACGTTGTGTGATTGCACACAGCTTGAGAAAGAGCCTTTTGACATTTCCAAAGCTGCTGTGGGTGTTCCCCAGCAGGTGTGTGATAGTGGAGAATCAGGCTTGATGAGCTCCAGGGCTTGGGCAATTGCAGTTTTTACCCTTCTCTCCTGCTTCTCCCAGCCCCCCGCAGCAGAGGGGAGGAATAACAACATTAGAAGACAACGAGACTAAAGCTGCATTTAAAAATGAAGCCTCTTGTTTCTAGTTATTGTAGTAGCTCTCTGAGTTTGAACTGAAGTGAAATGCTAGGAAGGAATGCAGAGAAAGCCCAGTGAGTTATAAGCCTAATGCACCAGCCTTTGGCATCAGGGGAAATGGTTGACAGATTGCAAAATGTGCTGTGACTTCAGTTGTGAAATAGGCAAAGCCTGAATGGGGTTTTGTGGAGAAACCTTTATGGAGGTAAGGATCCAGCGAGGGGTATGTATTTGCTTTTCTTCACCTGGTATTGCCCTGAGGAGTTGCCATCCCAAACCTTCAGACCTTATAACAGCTACTTCTGCTGACTGCTGTTTGTGAAATAAAGATGGAAAGCAGAGATTGAGATGCCTTAATTATGCTGATCTTGATACTGTGATATCATGTTAGAAATTACATTGGACATAAGTAAAGCTGAGAGTTTTCTTAATCTTTGGGTGCTCCTGGCCACCTGCAGGGACCAGATACTGGGTTGGACTGGGTTGGTCTGGTGTGTCTGGCCGTTCTCATGTGTCCATGGTGTGATGGGCCATTTCCTGTGTCTGACTGTGTGGTGAATGACATCACTGGCCCCTTGTCGGCGAATAGGATTGTGTGGTTCTTCTTCATGACACCTCTCAACAGCAGGTTGAGAACAGCAGGTTTTCTGAAGAGAGGTTCAGAAAAGTCAGTTTGTTTTTTAGGGAGCTCTGCTTTTCTCAAAAACCCAGAGCAGATCCCATCCCTTTGAGCTTGGTGTTTGCCTGGAACTCCTGGATTGAAAAAACAGTTGTTGGATGGAGGTTTGAAAGCAGAAGAACAATGATGAAGGAAAAGGGTTTATCTTCTAAAAAGCTGCTTCCCATCTCATTTGAATGTTTCCTTGGTTTAAATGCTCTAAGGGCAGCCGGAGTCCTCTGATTTAAATCTGTTCAATCTTTACTTACGACACTGTATTGGCTGTTTTGTCCTTGTTGGATTTCCTCTCTCCTCTCCCCCGAGTAAACTCATCAGGAACAGATTGCTGCGGTAGCTTCCCCCTGAAACACTAAACACATTATTGTTTCCCCTTGAAAAACCCTCCTTTTCCCTTCCCCAGGAACAGCGAGCGACCGTGTTGAATGGGTTTCTCCACAGTGCTGTTTTACAGGTCAGGGGGTTAGCTTACTTTTGTCTTTTTACTTCAACTGCTTGAGAAGCAATCCTCTGTGTGTTCTCCTCAATTGTAAAGGCCGCTAAGAATGGGAAGCCAGAGTCATCCATTAATCCACGGGCAAAGTACTATTCAAGCAGCCGTGGTAAAAGCTCTCACGTGCTGCCCTGGAAATAACCCCAGCCCTGACGTGGTTAAGACGACCCTAGGTAAGGTTAGAAGCTCAGAAGCTTCTCATTTTCATTTAAGCTTCTGGTTTCTAAACAGTATTTGGAATTGGTCTCTTGTGGTTACGTTCATCTCCTAAAGCAGAAGGATGCTCACAGGGAGCGGGTGGAGAAGCGGAGTGAGGAGAGACACAGGTTTATCTGCTAAATGTTGCTTCTCTCCCCTCTCAATTTACTGTCCTTTTGGCTTAAATATTTAATGGCCGTGACCCCCTGGGGGAGCAGCGAGCAGTATTGGGATTTTAGCTTAAGCTGCTTTGCAGGGACAAAGCACCTGGTTTAGTCCCTTCTGGAAATGGCAGTGCCTCCCAGCGAATGGAAGGGTGAGGGGTTATTAACATCTGCCTGGGCGGGTGCCTTCCCCTGGATTTGGGGGTTTGAGCGCTCTGCGTATGCGGCGAGAGGGATGGGGGATTTTGGGGAGGGCGCAGGGAGTGTGGCACCCAGTAAGCCCCACCTCAAACCTCTTGAGCTTCTTTGAAAATCCTGCACCAGCCTTCCCTGTGCTGCGGGGTCAGGGCTTCGGCGGGCCTGTCCATAAAACTGTCCCTTTAGATAAAATACAGCTGAGAGTGCAAGAGTTGGGCTGTGACTTCACTGGCTGGTCTGACTGTGGGAACTGGCACCAAAGCAACGATGATGCAAAAATCCCCCAGTAGCAATTTCTTTCCCCATTACAGGCCCATCTGTGCTTGGGACGGGAGGGAAATCCCAAAACTCACCCAACAGCACGGCCAGTTCTTCTGGTTAAAGGCCTGATATCACTGCAGATAGACCGTTAGGGTTTCTGCAGACAGTGGGTATGAACCCTATGTGAATATTCCATATGTGAATCATGATGATTCCAAAAGAGATTTTTCATCTTCTTTTAACCTGGGAGAGAAGAATGCAATGGCAGCGCACAGGGATCGGTCAGGTGGTCTAAATCCCTAATAATTCCCAGTTTTCTCTTGGCTGGTTTTAAGTCTTTCAGCTCAGGGATATACGAGTAATTGGGCTCCGAGTGCTTAAGGCTGAGCATCCATTTAGCACTTTGCAAGCTTTCAGCAGTAATCCAAAATGTATTTAAAGCAAAGATATATAAACTGTTTGCTTCTTTTCTGTATAGACACCATATAGACATAATGGAATGCAAAACTGGTGTGTAGGGAGCGGGATATTGTCCCAATTCCCCATGTCCTGGTCACCGTGCCCTCTGAGCCACCGGTGGTTGACAGGAATGGAGCTGTCTCTGGGGTTCCAGCTGCGGTCGTCACCAAAATGCTTACAGAAGGGACTGCTGGCAACTGGCCTCGAGTTGTTGTTTTTATTCTTGTGACATGGAACGACCTTTTGTAAGAGAACCAAGGAAATGGAAGGAACAAAAACCACCGGCATGATTGACTTGAAGTATTTTGTGAGACAATTAGATAACATCGTAACCCTTTGGAGTAGGTGGCTTCAAACTGGAGCTGAACCGATCTCGAGATTCTCATCAGCTTGTTTAAGGAGCAGCCTTCCAACAGGATGCTATCAATCCTTTACTTTTCACTTTCCAGTGTTTGGCTTTTCTGTTTTTAGGAAGTCAAGCCAGAATAGGTGATCTTCGTAATGTTTGAGAGATAAGAGAATGCTCAAGTGTGAAACCTTCCCTCCTTAGGGAGATGTTTTTCAGCATGAATCCATGGCAGAAAAGGAATCAGAGAACTGAAAAAAATATTTTTTCTCTCTCTACATTTTTTCCCCTCCCCAAAGATTTCTATAGGGATGTGACTAAAACCAAAGCCCTCGTTAACAGGTTGCAAAGGAGAAGTATCCAGGCAGTGAAGCCAGCGGGAGGTGTACCTGCAACAGAGCAGAAAGCTCATCTGCTTCATACTATGTTCTGTCTCAGCTGCTGTCTTGGTGGGGTCACTCAGCAATCGCGCTGCTTCGTGGAGGGCATGGCCTTCACGAGAAGGTTTTATGGTGTCATTACAGCTTGTCTGGGCTGCCATGAGTTAAATTGGTGTAGCGTGTGCTCTGGGACGGGCTGGTTCAAGGCAGATGTTGCACTGATGTGCACAAAGGGTAAATAAAAAGCTGGGGGAGATGGGGAGCTGTAGCCAGTCTGCGCTGGGAACCGTGGCATCTTCCAGTCTTCTGTTGGCTGGTGGTGGCCTGGGGAGGGTCTGCCACGGATTCAGCACAGTTCTTTCTGCTGACCACATACTTCTTTGACACATAGGTGTGGGAAGGGTTTGTCTGTAAATCTGACCAGAAGGAAGCTTTGAATTATGTTGTATATCTCTGGTCTGTGACAGGGTGGTCGTTACACTGAAAACCCCAACTTTTCCAGTGTCGTTTTCGTCCAGCATAAGCCAGGATGGATGGCACTGCTTTTCACAGCTGGATTCTTACAGGGGACATCAGACCTTCCAACCCCTTCCTCTCCTCTGTCCCCTCTCTCCTTAGAACCCATCTAATTTACCTCTCATATATCAAGAATTCATTCCCTGTTCTCTCCAGTAATTGTTCTGTCTTGTTTTTGTAAAATGTGACCAGTCACCCTTGTGTAAGAACTCTGGTGTATTCACGGGGTCTTGTCGGGCAGCACGTGACTAACTGAGTCGGAAGAGTTTGTGCCTAAATCCAGGTTATTTTAGGACAGCAGCAGCGCCGCGGCATTTGTCGTGTTTCCATTACTTATGCCCTGCCTTGGCTGTCAAGTCCTGGGAACGAAATGTTGCTGAAAGGCCCTTCCTCGGGCCTGGTTGGCTGCCCCCCATGGAAGGGTTTATTTGGACAATTGCAGAAATTCAAACTCTGCAGCTTACAATAAACGCTACGGAGAGAACAGCCGCTCTCTGGCCCTAGGAGTGATAGCATCTCTCCAATTTTGTGTGGCTGCGGGGAGATTTCCATGGTGAAGAGAGTACTGGGCAGTGATTTCTGTCTTAAGTCCTCGGATTGAGTGCTTCCACTCAGAGGGCACTATTCTGCCCACTCAGTGCAATATAAAGGGGAAATGGAAAGTAAGAAAATCCCTGGTAAATATAACCCCCGTTAAAATTCTAGAGAATGTGTGAGCAGCTGTTTGTGGGCATCCAGCGTTACCTATCGGGGTATGTCCTCTATCTGTCTGGATAGATAAGGAGGTTGCACAACTCCTTGCTGCCCAGAAGTGTCAATTTGGGAATTCCTACAACCAGAAAGCCACTATCAAGCCCAAGCCTGGACAGCACACAGCAGTTCCTGTTCCCCCAGCACACGGGTACAACTCAAACCAGTCTCGAGGCAATTCTCAGGAATTTGAAGGCAGAGCACACGCACACACCGTGCAGGATGAGAAAGGTGTTTTCCATCAGTATTTTCTTGGGAAGGTTTAAGGTAAACAAAGCCTTTACCCGGGCCCTGGATGCTGTCAGGATGTGCACAGGGCGCTGGGGTCGCTGCCTCAGCACTTCCAGGAACTTGCTCTTGCAACACAAGATTTCTCTATCGGTACCACAGGCTGCTAAAAGCTCGGTCTGACTTATTTTTAGAACGATTTATGTGCATTTGTTTATTCATTTCTTTTGAGGATTCGAGGTGGTTTTAATCGCATTTTATTTGGGACACTCTATTTTAAAATTAACCACCTTAAAATAGGAACAATGTTATGGAATGTACCTATTATGCAGCATTGTCCCAAGCGCTGCCTCTTTCCATTGCTTTCTATTTTTCATAACGCGTTTTACAACCGTAATTTTCATGTCTCACATTTTTCTCTCCCGTTTCCTATGTGCTGTGGTTAAGTCTCAATCGTAAATCTCACGCCGCTTTGTTAAAAATAATAGGTCTACTATGTTTCTTCGTTTAACAATCTGCTAGGTTAATAGTGTCTTTAAAACAATTAAATATGGTTGTGTGGTTTAATATTCCCAGTTTTAGAGCACTGTGCAGGAGAAACTGTAGCCGTTTCCATTTATAGAGTGCTTGCCTCTCACGTGCCGTCTGGCAATTCTTGCCTGACACCTCGGCACTGGGATCCCTTCCTTGGGCTGCTGTGGCAAATGCACAAGAAGGGTAATATAAAAAAAAAAAAAAAAAAAAAAAAAAAAGCAGCTTCTCATGTAGTTTTGGAAATCAAATGGCAGATTTCGGGAAAAAAATGGGAAAATAAGGGGAAAAAATGTGTAATCTCAGTGAAAGAGGGCTTTGTGGGGCACGGCCAGACTTGCGATATGGTGGGGATCTCCGAGGTTGTAATGGTGACACTGGTGCTTCTGGGTGATAGTGGGACGAGGTCTGGAGCTGCTCATGGCACCTTCCTTCCCCGTGACAGCAGCAGGTTCCCTGGGGAGCAGAAGGGCTGGCTGTAGAGCTCACAGCGAGGGATGGGGTGCTGCTGGAGAACTTAACGTTTGGTTCTTGTGCGGCTTTTGGGGCTGGGTGGGTGTTTTTGCAGTAGTGTGACCCCAGCCCTTCAACGGAAAGGTCTTTGTGCGTGGCCTTTGCATTGTGTGTGCTCACAAAGCTGCCTCCAAGGGGGCTCCAGCCCCTGAACGGGACCTCAGGCATCGCCCAAATGCAAATAGTAATGAATTTTAAAAAAGCAAGGGGCAGGCATTCTTTTCACACGTATCCCGTGCTAAGAAACTGCTTTATATTGCCTTAGGTTTAACCATCACACCGTAGGCCTTCTGCTTCTCTAATTGCTTGGTGGAAAAAAAAATTAAAAATATATATTTCTAATTTTCATTAAGCCAAGGGTTGGAAACCTGGGCAGGTTGTGTAGGCGGGAACCTGACCTGGGTCTGCAGGCTCCTCCTGCCCTGGGGGTGCTTAGATGGGGAAGGGGAACCTCAAACCCAATCTGCAGTCCTTAAAGTTGACACCAAAGCCACGTGTCAGCAGAGCCGGTAGCTGGAAGTAAATAAACTGTGGTTTTAATGGTAATGATTAAAAAAGGAAGGTAAAAAAAGAAAGAAGAAGAAAAAACAGATACAAGTTAAAAAAAACCCCAACCTCAAGCATTGTGTAAGGGACATGTTCTTCACTTTGTGGAGGTGGCAAAGAGAGTAAATCAATCTGTAACTACCTGCTCTGGAGTGTCTCGTCCCTTTTGTGAACCAGCCCACGTTGTCTGGACTATCCATACCAGTCCCAGGGGTACAGTCAGGTTTAGTAGGGGCTTGTCTCAAAAGAAAAAAGTGAATGTTTGCAAGCTTGTATTAAATGGTATTGCAAAACCTCCCGTTCAGGTAATTTTTCTTGGTTCCATAGAGTGAATCTTCTTCTTTAAAGCTTTTCAGTTTGACTTCATGTTCCAATTGAAACTTTGCTTTGAAATGGTTTTGCTTTGCAGGCACTTGTGCTGTGAGAGAATGTGAGATTTCGTATGGACCGTGTTCCAGAGCATTTATAAACAGGTAACACCACGTTTTACTCTCAGCTTTGGGTTTTTTACTCTCATATGTATTACTCTTACCATGCCAATACTGCTGCGGTCTTCACTCTCCAGAATCCAGCCCCGTGCAAAACTTTTTAGGCCTTGGTGGTTTTTTTGCTTCAGGGACAAACCTGAAATATTCATGAAATACTTGTAGCCATCAGTTTGGTGCGTTAACAGGAGCCTCAGTGGTGGAGCCCTAGCAAGGATCATTTTAGAATAATAAATACTTAGCAGATTTTTAATGGCGATATATAAGTGTACATGCATATGTAAATACATATATATGTGTGTATATATATCAGATTTGAAATACACATGAGAAAATCTATGATTTCTTTGATGATAGCATGACCAAACTTGGCTGCTAGGGATTAGAAACGTTTTTAATTGGGCTTTTGAAGACTGCCTTGATGTATGTTCGTTACAGATACAGTACTTGGTCTTGTTTCTCATTAGAAATACCTGACAAAGCATTTAATTCCAACACCTTATTTTTGCTGTTTTACAATTCCGTCAAACCTTGGTTCTTTGCTCTCAAAAGTTCTTTGCAAAACAGTGTCTGCCCTGGCCCTCACATCTGTCTTTGGTGCAGTTCCGTGACGTAGGATATAACACACAGCTTTACTGAAGGAATGTTTTTAAGATGACAGAAACAGCGTTGCCAAAGGCCACCAGTTTGGCCTGACGGGAGTCCCCCAGGGGACTGCTTAATCCAGCTCCTCCTGTGTGTCCCCACTGCGGGGAGCCTGAGTGCCTAAAACCGTGGAGGGAAATCAAAAAGAGCCTGGCTTGGACCTTTAACTAGATAAGTTAAGTGAGTGGTACCCATTTTCCACGCTGGATGTGGGAAAAGTCCTGCAGGAGAAATGGTGTGTCCCTGATGCTCTGGCTGGCACCCGGGTTTGACAACCCCCAACAGACAAGTCTGACGCTGGGGCTTCTCAAACTTACTGTCCTTAACGTGCCTTTTAATGTTTAATTGTGTGGCCAGTAATTTACAGCACCTCGGCCTTTCTCATGCTGGGATTTTATAAAAAGTGGCTTTTGTGCAGCTGCCCACAGTTATGGGGGGGTGGGGGGTAAGAGCCTGCCTCCTCTATGTTATGTACAGAAATGATACTTACAGGGACAGACAAGTATCCAAGCATTCCCACTTGCTCAGGAAAATTCCTTCTATATTTTTTTTTTTTGCTTTGTGTGAGCCCCTAACGCAGTTCAGGACCTGTGCTCTCTGAAAGAAGCAGAGGCAGGTATGGTTTAAATATTCAAGGCACCTCCTGAAAGTCCAGGCTGGAGGTCTCCTCCTGCTCTGTGTCTACTCAGCCTGAGTAGAACCAGTATTTTCTTTTTTGTGTAGATGTGGTGGTTTCTGGCAGGCAGGTCAATTTAAAACATTGTTAGAGTGAGGCTTTCACATATTGCCCCATCCCTGGAGGGGTTCAAGGCCAGGTTGGAGGGGGCTTGGAGCACCCTGGTGTGGTGGGAGGTGTCCCTGCCCAGGGCAGGGGGCTGGAACTTGATGATCTCTAAGGTCCCTTCTCACCCAAACCATTCCGGGATTTTATGATTTACTCTGAAAATCCTTGAGTGGCAAAAATCTGCTTATTTGTGGTAGATGGAGGCTGGGAGAAATGTGTTTTGGTGGGTCATGACATACCACAGGTGGCAATACAAACGTCGTGACAGAATAGTATGATTTTAAATAGGGATCCAGCTGTTCCCATGGGAACCACCTCCCGTGATGCGAGATGCTCCTGACCCTGGCAGGATCCCCCCTCTCTCTGATCCTGGCTGAGCAGCCCGGCTATGGCAGCTCCTAAAAAGTGTTTGTAAAGGGGGGACACCCTGGTGGCAATGAAGATGATTAAGGGATTGGAGCACCTCCCCTA
>BJBW01026173.1:1336-13137 GCA_004320125.1 Scolopax mira
GCCCTTGGGGACCCTCCCCGTGTCCCTCGGGGTGACCTTGGGGTGCTCGTACCCATCTTGATGACGGAGAGGATGGTCATGATGTAACTGTCATGTGACCCCGAGTGCTCCACGGCCACCAGCTTCACCTTGTACACTGGGGGGAGGTCACCGTGTCACCACCACCCGAGGTGGCCCCTGTCCCCCCCCTCCCCGTGTCCCTCCACGGCCCCGTGTCCCTCACGACCTTCTATGGTCCTTCACGTCACCATCAACACGTCTCCTCCAGGTCTACCCCCATTATCCTTCCATGTCCTTGTGTCCCCCACGGGTGTCCCCGTGTCCCCCCGTGTCCCCCATGTCCCCCATGTCCCCCCTTGTCCCCCCATGTCCCCCCGTGTCCCACCGTAGTCGACCCCCGGCTCGCAGGCGCGCTCGATGCGTTGGTTGACGGTGATGGGGACGTCCTGCTCCTTCCAGGTGAAGCAGTTTTCTGTGGGGACGTGGGGACACGGCCATGACAAGGGCTGTCGTGGGGCATCCACGTGTCCCATCATGCTCCATCGTGTCAAGGACACGTCCCGTCACAACCATGACACGTCCCACCGTGGTCATGACACATCCCATCGTGGCCATGATGGGCCATCAAAACCAGCACACGTCCCATGATGGCCCATCATGGCCGTGACATGTCCCATGATGGCCATGACGGCCCATCAAGACCATGACACGTCCCATGATGGCCATGACGGCCCATCAAGACCATGACATGTCCCACGATGGCCCATGGCATGTCCCATCACGGCCATGACACGCCCTATGATGGCCATGACACATCCTTTGATGGCCATCACACGTCCCATCACAACCATGACACGTCCCATAATGGTCATGGCATGTTCCATGATGGTCATGGCATGTTCCATCATGGCCATGATGTCCCATGATGGCCATGGCATGTCCCATCACAACCATGACACGTCCCACCATGGTCATGACACATCCCATGATGGCCATGATGGCCCATCAAAACCATGACACGTCCCATCACAGCCATGACACGTCCCACCGTGGCCATGACACGTCCCACCACGGCCATGGTGTTGACCCCATCCGTCCCCACGTCACCTTCAGCGCAGCGACACACGTCCCCGTAGCAGATCTTGCTCAGTTGTCCCTTGTTCTTGTCCGGATGGTAGAACCGGGTGCAACGGTCATCTGCAGGGACAGGAGGGGACGGGGACATGTGACACCCCAGGGGAAAGGACCCGTGGGGACATGGGGGACACGTGGGTGACGTGTGAAGGGAGAAGGTCAACATGGAAGGGGGGACACATGGGTGACACGGACACGGGGAGAAGGTCAGCGGGGACGTGGTGGGACAAAGGGCCAGGAGGGGGACGGGGAGGGGACTTTGTGGAAGAGGGGGACACGGTGGGGGGGGACACGGGGAGGTGGAGGTGACAGGAGGGGACACGGGACGCACCGATCTTGTAGTAGCTGTAGACGGTGACGGCGGCGGGTTGGATGAGACCCACCTGGAAGCGCTGGTGGGCCTTGAAGGTGAAACACTCCTCGGCCTCATGGGAGATCTGGGGACACGGGGACAAGGGGGGGTGACACGGGGACAAGGGGGGGTGACACGGGTTCAAGGGGGGGTGACACTCCACCAGGTCCCCCTCCTCAACCACCGTGTTGTCCCTCTCCATGACCCATTCTTGTCCCCACCCCTGAGAACTTCTTCCTGTCCACCTCCATGGTCACAACATCATCCCCTGGTCTGTGTCCCCAACCCCACCCGTGTCCCCAAATTCATCCCTGTCCTTGTCCATGTCCCCAACTCCATCCCTGTCCTCACTGGTGTCCCCAACTCCATCCTCTGCCCTTCTTTGTCCCTCTCCCCGTTGTCCCCATCCCTGTCCCATCATCTCCATCCCTGTCCCACCTCGTCCCCACCCCTGTCCCACCATCTCCATCCCTGTCCCACCTTGTCCCCATCCCCATCCCTGTCCCCAACTCCATCCTCTGCCCTTCTTTGTCCCTCTCCCCGTTGTCCCCACCCTTGTCCCACCATCTCCAACCCCGTCCCACCATCTCCATCCCTGTCCCACCTTGTCCCCATCCCCACGTCCCCACCTTGTCCAGGTAGATGACCACGTTGCTACGGTCCGACAGCGCTTGGTCCATCTCGAACTTGGAGATGTATCTGTCCACCCCGTCCACGAGCTGGGGACAGGGACACGGTGACACCGAGCGGCGTGGGACATGCCAGGGGTGGGGCCACGTGAGGACACGGTGACATGGGGGGACACCAAGGGGACAAGGGACACAGGGACGTGGGGATATGGTGGCACCCAAGGGTTGTGGAGACATCGGGGGACGTGGGGACACCAGGGGACACCCAGGGGGCAGAGGGGGGGACAGGGGACATGGGGGGACACGGGGGGACACCCAGGGGACATATGGACATGGGTCAATGTGAGGACACAGGGGGACCCAGGGGGACACCAAGGGGACAAGGGACACAGGGGGATGTGGGGACATGGTGGCACCAAGGGGTTGTGGGGGCACAGAGGGACGTGGGGACCCAGAGGGACATCCAGGTGACACAGGGGGACGTGGGGACTCAGGGGACACCCCATGGCCCATGTCCCCCCCACCCTGTCCCCATGTCCCCTCACCCTCTTCAGGTCCTGGAGGTCGGGGGAGAAGCCCGTGAGCATGGAGACGTCCAGGATGGACATGGTGGCATCCACGTCACCCAGGTACCTTTGGGGACAACGTTGAGGCCACCCCCCCTGTCCCCAACCCCCCTGTCCCCAACCCCTCTGTCCCCAACCCCCCTGTCCCTCTTCCCACGGATCCCATCCCCTGATGTCCCCAATCTCCTCAACATCCCTGATGTCCTCCATGTCCCCAACCTGTCCCTGGTGTCCCTGATGTCCCCAATCTTCTCAATGTCCCCCAGGTCCCTGATCTCCTCGATGTCCCCAACGTCCCCAACATCCCCATCCTGTCCCTGATGTCCCCAATCTCCTCAACGTCCCTGATGTCCCCCATGTCCCCAATCTCCTTGATGTCCCCAGTATCGCCCCCATCCTCCTCCCCATCTTCAATGTCCCCGATGGCTCCATGTCCTCAATGTCCCTCATGTCCCTGTCCCCTCTATCCCTGTCCCCATCTCTGATGTCCCCCATGTCCCCAGCCTGTCCCACCTGGCGCAGATGGTGATCTTCACGGAGCGGAAGATGCCCTCTTCCTTGCCTACGGAGGTGGGGAGGGACACGGGGACAATGAGGGGACACGGGGACAGTGAGGGGACACGGGGACAGTGAGGGGACACGGGGGTGCCATGGAGGGGACACGGAGGGGACTCCTCACCGATCTTCACGTCCTCCACCTGCACGTTCAGGTCGAAGTTGTCACACTTGTCCTCCTTGTCGGGGACCTTGGCGTTGTAGATGGTCACCACCGTCATCGTCCCCCGGCCCTTGCCCTCGGCCTTCACCGTGAAGTCCTCGTTCAGCTTGGTCTGTGGGGACACGGAGGGGACATCAGGGGAGGGACAGGGATGTCCACGTCTCCGGGTGGGACATGGAAGGGATGGGGCATCATGGGGACAGGGAGGAGGTGTAGAAGGGACAAGGGACAAGCCAGGACATGGAGGGGACATGGAAGGGACAGGGACATCGGAGGAGGAGAAGAGTGTCCTGGGACATGAAGAGACACGGAGGGGACAAGGGACATCCCAGGACATGGAGGGACGTGGAAGGGACATCCCATCCTTGGAAGGACACGGAGGGGACCAGGAGATGGAGGGGACATGGAAGGGACATCCCAGGACATGGAAGGACACGGTAGGGACATCCCATCCTTGGAAGGACAGAGAGGGGACCAGGAGATGGAGGGGACATGGAAGGGACATCCCAGGACATGGAAGGGACATCCCAGGACATGGAAGGACACAGAGGGGACCAGGAGATGGAAAGAACATCCCATCCTTGGAAGAACATGGAAGGGACAGGGACATAGAGGGGACATGGAAGGGACATCCCATGACATGGAGGAGACATCCCATGGCCAGCAGGAGCAGGGTGAGCCGTGGCCACCCCGTGGTCCTACCAAGGGACAGTGACAATGACAACGGGGTACCTCGGCGGAGCGGGCCACCAGGGCGTTGCGGTTCTCGATGCGGTAGGTGACGGCTTTGGCCCGACGTGGCAGCAGCACCGACACGTCCAGGTTGAGCTCCTGCTGCTGGGGAGCGACCTCCTGGTACTGGGCTAAGGCTTGGAACACCAAGATGGTGGCCTTCAAGGGAACACCGGTGTCACCGAGGTTTGGGGACACTGACTGGAGCAGCCCCAAAAGCCCCCAGGTGACCCCGTGCTCCTCCAGGTGACCCCAAGTTCTAGGGCCACCTGGAACATACTCTTGGGGGGCCTGATGGAGCAGAGGCGTCCTCCAGGGCCCCCAGGGTCTGGAGGTGTCACCAGGGTTTGAAGGTGTCCCCCAGGGTCTGGAGGTGTCCCCAAGGTCTGGAGATGTCCCCCAGGGACTAGGGTGTCCCCAAGAGTCTGGAGGTGTCCCCCAAGGACAGGTCTTTGGGGATTTCCAAAGCCCATGAGATCCTGTAGGACCAGTGGTGTTCCCCAAGGACGTGCCATGTCCCCAGGGGTCCCAAGGGCCCCCCTCCCCACCACGCCCTGAGGTCCCATGGGACCAGAGACGCACCCCAACCCACCCCCTCCCATGTCCCTGGAGTCCTCAGGGCCACAAAATGGCCCCTCCACCCGCAACAAGGTCCTCAACTTCTTTCTTTCCCTACCACCCACCACTCCCCCTCCATGCTGTGGGCAGCACCCATGGGTGCCAGGGAGGGGGCGGGTCGTAGCCCACCTGAGTGGATCCGTAGCCACCACCGAAGTAGTTCTGCTGGGCCAGCCAGCGGGCCACCGGCCCGGTCAGCTCTGACTTCTCCATCTGCAGCAAGGCCAGCAGGGCGTAGGACGTCCCCTCGACGTTGTAGGTGTGGGCGTTGCGTTCCTCCCAGCTTCTACCCCCTGGGGTGACACCGATCCCTCAGCACCCTCAAGGGGTGACTTCTCCCCCAACCAGGGAACCCATAACTACCTCCACCCTCCACCCCCCCGAGCCCCCTACACCCCGTGGTGTGACGTCACCTTTGGAGAACTTCATGAGAACTTTCTCGCTGTTGAGTTTCCCTGCCAGGGCCAGGGCGTAGGAGGTCAGAGCTACCGTGTAGGGGCGTTTCAACGACTGGTACTTCCGGGAGAGGTACTCGGTGGCTTTGTTGATGCTCCCGTCCAAGTTCTGGGCAGAAAAGAAGGGATTTGGGGATTCTCTGATGGTTGCTCTAAGGGCTGACCATCAAGACCTCATCTTGAAGGTCCTTCCATGAGACAGGTGTGAGTTGTGTCGTGTCATCCCCCCACCCCACCCCACAACCTCCTCTCTCTCTTTCCTCCCCGTGTGGGGTTGGGGGTTGAGGCCACTCACGTTGATGTGGTCCTTGCAGATCTGCCGGGCCTCCTGCAGGGCCACGAGGACAAAGGCGGTGAGGGACACCTCGGGCTCGGCGCCCACGTAACCTCCCTGGGTGACAAATCAGGGGAAAAAGACCTCAGGATGATGGTTTTCACCCCAAATTCTGTCCGCCCAACGCTTGTCCCCGGCTTTGGCCACCAGGAGGAACGGGGTTTGGGTCCCCTTCATACCAGCATCTCATTATGGATGACGGGACCATCTTCTTGGAAGATCCCATCTGGTTTCTGCTTCTCCAGGATGAGCCATTTGATGGCGCCACAAACAACCTCGGGCTCGATGTCCACCAGCTTGATGGCCATGGCGAAGACTTTGGCCACGTAGGCCGTCAACCTGAGGGGACAGGAGGACCTCGGTGGCACGTCCAAGGCCCATCACCTGGATCCAGGTGGTGGTGGCCAACGTGTCCCTCACCAGGTGCTTGATGGACGCCCCTGGAAGGCAGCGAAGGAGCTGTCGTGTTTCCGGAAAGCGAGTTGTTGGGTGTAACCTGGGGAGAAGATGGTGGTTGGTCAACTCAAGGAGCACCCAGTGGTGGCTTCAGGCCACCAATGCCCAACACAAGGAGCATCTAGTCAAGCCGAGGTAGCTCCAGGCCACCAACCCTCTCCAGAGCAAACCAGTAGCTCTAGAAAGCCCCAAACTGGTGGCACCCCACCCCTGTCTTCTCCAAAGGTGCAGGTTTCTTCACCGCCTTGGATGGTGGTGATGTTTTTCACCCCAAAAGAGGAAATCAAGGGACGCTCCCACCCTTTGGAGGACGGTCTCACCCTTCAGTGAGATGCACCCACCCTTGAGGACACCCTCCCACCCTTGAGGAGACCCTCCCACCCTTGAGGAGACCCTCCTGCCCTTCAGAGGACACCCTCCCACCCTTCAGAGGATTCTCCCGCCCTTGAAGAGACCCTCCCACCCTGGAGGAGACCCTCCCACCCAACCTTTTTTGATCAAGGCAATGGCCTCGGTGCGACGGTCAACCCCGAAGCTCTCCCACTGGCCGGTGGTGTCCAGGTAGTGGGTGGCGATGACGGTGGGCGTCAGAGAGATCATGTTCTGCTCCCCACAACCCGAGGGGGTCGTGATGAGGTGCTTCAGCTTGGCCCCATCGACGGCTTTCTCCACCAGGATGGCCACGGGGTTGCCTGGAGCAGAAGATGGCGGGAGGTCCAGCCAGGAGTTTGTGTCCCCACCCCCTCCCCCTGACCCCCAACCTCGTCCCAGTTCATCCCCCAGTTGCCTTCCATCCCCTGGTCCTCACCTTGGATGCTGACTCTGGTCTCCGACTCGGTGTTGGGGACAATGTCCGAGAGGTCAGCTGCCTTCACCTTCTCCTCCTGGACACCATCTGTGGGGGCGGGAAGGGGTCAGGATGGAGGTGGGTGGCCCCCAAACCCTTCCTGAACCCCACCACCACCATCACCACCACCACCCTCCTGAGGTGGCCCAGCCCGACATGCGCAGCAGGATGTCCCTTGTCCCTTGAGATAGTCCGGAGCCATGTTGGGATGTCCCTTCTCCCTTGAGATGTCCCAGGTCCATAAAAGGATGTCCCTTGTCACCAAGGTTGTTCCAGACCCAAAGCAGGACATTCTTCATCCCCTGAGATGCCCCAGTTCCATACTGGGGTGTCTCTTGTCCTCCAAGGTGGTCCCTCCTTCATTCCAAGAAGATGCCCCAGCCCTACCCTTGGTGGTCCCACCTTCACCCCCTCAAGGTGTCCCAGCCCTACCCTTGGTGGTCCCACCTTCATCCCCCCAAGATGCCCCAGACCCACAGTGGGACTTCCCCTTGTACCCCGAGATGCCCCAGACCCTTCCCTCAAGTAGGACATCCCCCATGGGGCTGAGATGTCCCCAAGGCCACCCTCAAGACCAGCCAGGGGTCACTCACTGACTCCCTTCGCCTTCGGGTCCAGCTCAACGATCTTCACCGTCTTCTCCAACCTCATCCCTTCGGGCTGCAGAGGGGAGAGTCCAACGCTAAAGGTTGGGCTGGTTTTGGGGGTGTCCCCCACCCCACCTTCCCAACCTCTCTGGGAAAGATCTCCCAGTAAAACCAGCACCCTCAGGTCATGGGACAAACTGGGAGACCCCCAGAAGACCTTTGTCCCTGAGTACCACCACCAGGATGGAGACAGGGATGTCCCAGGGATACGGGGAGACCCCCAGAAGACCATGCTGGAGCGTCCTGGGGGGAGAAGATCCTTGAGTACCACCACCAGGGTGGAAGTGGAGACAGGAGTGTCCCCAAGGTACCACACTGGGGACATCTCAGGGGATGGAGGTGGCACCACGTGGGTGGAGGCTTCATGGACACCACAGGAATGGAGACACCACGGGCCACCGATGGCCACTCACCACAACTTTGAGCTTCTTCTTGACCCCATCGAACACGAAGCTGCCCCGGACAGCGGCCTTGACCTCCACATCATGGAGCCCCAGATGCAAGGGGACGATGACAAAGGGGACGGCCCAGGAGGACTGGGCCTTCAGCTTGAGGATCTGCTGGTAGCGCGCCTTGGAGGTGGAGGCGCTGCAGAGGGCTGGGTTGTGCATCAGCTCCACCCGCACCTACAAGGCACGGAGAAGTTGGCCATGGGCTTCAAGTGGCCACCGAAGCCACCCCAGAAGCCCAAGTGTGGTGCCCCTGCCAACCGTGATGTCGTGAGTCCGGTAGTTGTAGAGGACGGCGCGGATCTCCACCTGCTCGTTCCTCACCACGGAGTAGGGCAGGCGCAGGTCAATGAAGAAATCCTTCATCACCGTGATCTCATAGGGGTCAGCCACACACAGACCTGTGGGGTGGCCCCCAAGGGACACGTGTGGGTTCAAGCTGGGCCCTTCATGTCCCAGGGACATCCCCAAGGCTTTCAGATATTCCTTCAAGTCCCATGGAGGCCTCCCAAAGCTTAGAAAATCCCTCAAGTCCCATGGGGTCTTCCCAAGGCTTAGAAGATTCCTCAAGTCCCATGGAGACCTCCCAAGGTTTAGGAGATCCTCCAAGTCTCATGGAGTCCTCCGAAGGCTTAGAAAATCCCTCAAGTCCCATGGAGTCCTCCAAAGGCTTAGAAGATCCCTCAAGTTCCATGGAGACCTCCCAAGGTTTAGAAGATTCCCCAAGTCCCATGGAGACCTCCCAAGGTTTAGGAGATTCCCCAAGTCCCATGGAGACCTCCCAAGGTTTAGGAGATCCCCCAAGTCCCATGGAGACCTCCCAAAGCTTAGAACATCTCTCAAGTCCCATGGAGATCTCCCAAAGTTTAGGAGATCCCTCAAGTCCCAAGGAGTCCTCCCAAGGTTTAGAAGATCCCTCAAGTCCCATGGAGTCCTCCCAAGGTTTAGAAGATCCCTCAAGTTCCCCCAAGGGGGATTGCTTTGCTCCCCAGGGACACCTTCCTATTCTATCACGTACCCTTGTTCGGTGAGAGGCTGATGGCCAGGACCTCCCAGGTGGTGATAGAGTCCTTCAGGAACACAGGCAGAGTCTTCGTGGAGATGCTGGAGAGGATGAGAAGGACCAAGGGGGTCATACCAGGCTCCAAATCAGGTGAGGGAGGTGTTACCAGCTACTAAACTGGAGGTGGGGGGGTCACAGGTGGTCCCCAGATTGGACCAGGTGGTTGTAGATGGCCCCTGAGGTGGACCAAGGTGTCATAAGTGGTCCCCAAGTTGGACCAGGGAGTTGTAGATGGTCCCTGAGGTGGACCAAGCTCAGGGGGTCAAAGGCGGCCCTTGTCTGGACTTGGGGAGACCATCGTAGTTGGTCTCCAGATTGGGCAGGGCAGCGTCCAGATGTGGACAGGGGAGGAGATGACGATCCCCAAGGTGGAGGATGACCCCAGGTGTGGTGGAGGGGCAGTGGGACAAGGGGACGGGGCTCACTTCAGCTCGTTGGGCTTCTCCGTCAGCCGCTCCACTTGCCACAGCCAGCTCTCCGGGAAGAGGCTCCGGGAGGTGATGTCCTCCTCAGCCAGGAAGCCATCGTCCTCCTCGCCTGGGGGTGGTACCATCCCACTCGACCATGGCCTGAGGGGCCCAGCTCCTGGGTGGAGCCAGTATGACCCCAACATCCTCCAAGCACCACCCTCGCTCGTCCCAAGCACCGTTTGGGCATCACCCAACCTTCACCCAAGCGTTGCCCAAAATTCACCCAAGCTGTCACCCAAAGACAGCGCAAGGAACATCCAAGGTTCTCCTGATCTTCACCCAAGCAGCACCCAAAATTTATCCAAACGTCACCCAAGGATGGTGCAAGGAACACCCAAGGTTCTCCTGACCTTCACCCAAACGTCATCCAAAGATGGGGCAAGCAACACTTGAGGTTCTCCTGACCTTCACCCAAGCATTGCTCAAGGACAGCACAAGGAACACCCAAATTTCACCTGATCTTCACCCAAGGATGGTGCAAGCGATGCCCAAGGTTCTCCTGACCTTCACCCAAGCATCGCCCAAGGTGCACCTGAACTTCACCTGATCTTCACCCCAGGGTGGTGCAAAGAACATCTGAGGTTCACCCAAGCATCACCTGAACTTCACCTGATCCTCACCCAAGCATCACCCAAAGCTCGCGCAAGGAAGACTTGAGGTTCACCTGGCCTTCCCCCAAGTTTTACTCAAGCTTCACCCAACCCACCAGCCCCACCACCACCAGCCCCACCACCACCAGCCCCAGCACTTGCTTCGGGCCAGTTCAAGGTGGAACTCGCGCAGCCTCTGGTCGCGGATGCCCTTGATGTAGTTGCAGCAGTCGAGGAAGGCCCGGACGCAGCCTTCTCCTTCCTGGATGTAGGTGGTCCTCTTCTCGCAGCTGTGGCCCATGGGGTTCTCCTTCATGCCGTCCTCGCAGCACTTGCGCAAGGTCTTGTCCGTGTACTCGGCCGCTGGCAGCACCCAGGAACCCAACTGGCACCCAGTCCTGGAGACCCTCGAGGGCCTTCAGGGACGTGGGATGTGCTGGTGGACGTCGGGGATATGGGACAGTCTGGTGGCCCTCAGGGACATGGGGTTCTGTGGTATCACCAGGGACATGGGACATGGGACAATGTGGTGGCCCTCGGGGATGTGGGACACTCTGGTGGCCCTCAGGGACATGGGGTTCTGTGGTATCACCAGGGACACGGGACACTCTGGTGGCCCTCAGGGACGTGGGACAATGTGGTATCAGCAGGGACGTGGGACAATGTGGTGGCCCTCAGGGACGTGGGATACTTTGACCTCCTCAGGGACGTGGGACAATGTGGTGGCCCTCAGGGCCATGGGACAGTCTGGTGGCCCTCAGGGACATGGGGTTCTGTGGTATCACCAGGGACACGGGACACCCTGGTGGCCCTCAGGGACATGGGACAATGTGGTATCAGCAGGGATGTGGGACAAAGTGGTGGCCCTCAGGGACACAGGACACTCTGGTGGCTCTCGGGGACACGGGGTTCTGTGGTATCACCAGGGACACGGGACACTCTGGTGGCCCTCAGGGATGTGGGACAAAGTGGTGGCCCTCAGGGATGTGGGACAATCCGGTGTCTCCAGGAGCACAGGACCCTCCCTTGGGGACATGGGCCACTCCCAGTGTCACCTACCCTTGGTGCCTTTGAACTCCATGAGCTGCAGGGAGCGGCGCTTGCGTTTCGCGGGCCGGGGACACTGGACTTCTGGGGACAGAGAGGACACGGGTCAGGACCCCATGGTGACCTTCACGTGGTGGCCACCTTCAAAAGCTCAGGGGACATCCCTGAGATGTCACACTCCCCGTGTCCTCCAGGTGCCACATCTCCAAGGGTTTCTCCTACCGCCCTCCCCAAGGTGCCACCCGCCCTGGTTGTCCCTGTCCCCAACCTCCTCGCTGAGGCGTGGTGATCTTCACGCTGGTGGTCAAGCTGAGACCAGCATCTGCAAAGACCCCCACGTTGTCCCTCCCGCTGCCCGCGGTGCAGCCGATGTCACTCTTCTCCACCGTGTCCCAAACCTGTGACCAAGATGGAGGACAACCGTGAAAAGCCACTGCCACCACCCTGGGGGGAGCTCACGGATGGAGGACACGTGGGGATGGAGACCCACCTTGGATTGGGTGAGCTTGTACTTCTTGTTGAGGACGAAGACGCCCTTGTCCACGGCCACCAAGCCCACGTGGGCGTTGTGGTCACCCTCGATGCGCAACCTCATGGGGGTCCCCGGCTCTTGCACCCGGTTGTCGGCCTCCGACGCCCCCTTCACCACCAGCTGAAGGGGAGGACATGGGGTGAGGGGGGACATGGGGTGGGG
>BJBW01026196.1:0-10660 GCA_004320125.1 Scolopax mira
TCTGCTGTTGGTGGCCCCAGAGCTGGAGGCAGCATTGGGTGGGGGGGTGTCTCCCCAGAGGGGAGCAGAGGGTTTCTGGGCTGCCAGCGCATGTTGCCAGCTCACACTGGGCTTCTTGTCCCTCTGCAGCATCTCGAAGCTAAGCCATTCCCATCGCTTGGTCCCCAGACTCTGAGGGACAGGGCTCATGCTCACGGGGCCGAGGATGCCCAGCTCACCTCCCCATCACACGGCTCGACCTAAATATAGTCCCCAGTTCCCTTTTCTTGTAGACACAACCAGTGCTCTGGGTGAAAGTCCTTTCCCATGAACTCACTGTTGCTTAATAAAGCACAAACCCTCAGAGACCTTGATACTGGGATCTGTCATTTTAATTCTCGGTGACACTTGTTCCTCTCTGCTATGGCATGTGGCCGCTGCTATTTTGGCTGGCACACGGGGGGCCGAACAAGCGGCCCCAGTGCTCCCAGTCTGAGCTGTTTGAGAGCTGGGACACAGCTTTAAAAAAAAACCAACCCCACAGGATGGATGGGGCTGCAAAGCGTGGCGAAGCTCATGGTGGCATGAAAAATTCAGGGGGAGGAAGGCAGGAAAGGAAGGAAAGAGCTGGGCTGAGCCAGCTGAGGGCACATGCCAGGGCTGCCGCTGGCTTTGCCGCTTGGGACCGAGCTGCTTGGTGAGAGGATGCTGCCTCTGCTCCCCAGTCTGGCACCCGGATCTTGGCCACTGAGTGCCCACGTGGATGCCCAGGAACCTTGGCAGCAGCTCGGACCCTCCATGGTTAGCTTTGGGTTAACTCATCCATGGGGAAACCGTTTCTCCCAGTTTGCCCAAGTTATCCTCCCAAGTCCCTGCTCTTTGACCGCACTGGGGTGAGTTTTACCTGTTTTATATGAAAAAGAGGGAAGGGCAGCCCCTGCTTGGGGCCAGGGAGGGCTCTGCTCCCCTCTCTGCCACCCACACCAGCCCTAGCCCCAGGTCCTGCCCGGCCTCAGCCCCCACCTCTAACACCCTGTGGGCCTGGGGGGTCACCACAGGGGTTTGGCTACAGCCCCAAAGCACCACAGCTTAAAGCAAAGGGATCAAAAGAAGGAGAAACCAGCAGATGTGGTTGATGGTGGCCACCCATTGCCAGTGGCTGAGTGACGCTGCGTCCAGCCCCACCTGCTCCCGCATCCCCAGAGCCAACCCTCGTGGAAGCATTTGCCTCATCTTTCAAGGTAAACCCTTTTTGAAGTAAAAACTTCAAAAATAGCCTCCCAGAAAATTCAACTGATAACGCCTGAAGCCAAATCAATTTCCCTACCAGGGCCGGCGAGCCGGAGCGGCTTTTGGCCTCTTTTCCAAATGCTCTCACGGGTTTTATTGCTTTCCTTCATCTCCTCTCAAATCTCTGCTCTGAACATTTTTGCCCTCGCCTGTTCGTTTTGGTGTTTTTCCAGGACTCACAAAACGGCCCTTCGGGCTCCGGCGACACCTCCATCGGCGGCACCAGCCGCCCCCGGCACCGCAGCCCCTGCCCGGGGACGGAAGAGATGCTGCGTGCTGCTCCCTCTGCCCTTCTCAGACCATTCAACCATCGCTTTGCAGCTGCAGACACAGCCAGGCAGCGGGATTTGGGCTGCCTGAGAGAGCACATCCACCTACAAAGCCAGGCCTGCAGACTACATCCATTTACAGCCAGAGAAACTGAGGCACGGGATGCAGCTTGGGGTGTTTTACAGCCACCTGGTGATTCAGCACAGCAGGGGACAAGCTTATGGACGGGCTTGCTCGGCCCCCCGGGGTCCCTTAGCTCCAAAATGTGGGATTTGGTACTCTGAGAGATGCTGCTGGCGACGGGCATCCCACCCGGGCTGCCCACACGGCAGCGAGCCGGCGACGCGGGAATTACAACTTCCCACACAAAACGCAGCCCTCCAGGGGCTTCACATTCCTGGTGTTATTTCTAGGGCTACGGCAGCAACTCGCTCCCCTCCTGAGGAGGCAAACGAAGCAGCAACGTGGCTCGTATCTGCTGGAGAAGCCTGGCATCTCCACGACCGCCGGCTCCTCCTGCCTCACCGCAGCTTGGGGTCCCTGCGCCGCTGAGCAGGATGCTCGGGAGAGAAACAGTGGCCAGCTGGCAACCAGAAGTTGAAAAAAAAAGAAAAAAAAAAGAAAAATCAATTCCAACAACATCAATTTAAAGCCTTTAAATGCCGAGTGCAAATGCAGGTGGGCGCTCCTGTCTGTACTGTCAGGCTTCAAATTCGATGTTCAATCCGGGCCCGTGTCGTCGCTCGGAGGGAAAGAGCAGTGATTAGGCTTGGCCCTTGGAGCGAGGGATGTGTTATCTCCTGATGCAGGATCAGGATCATTCCTGAGCTCAAAAATAAATAAAAAAAAGGGAAAAAAAGCCCCCTGGCCCTGCTATCTTCAGCAAGGGATTGGCATAAGTGTGTCCCCTGGGAAGGACTGAGCCTGGCAGCAGTGGAGGTGGCACAGGATCTGGCCGGGCACAGGACATGCCCTGACTCTGCCACCGCAGTGAGACCCTCGCTCAGCCCCTCGCAGCCCCTTCCCACCCCAGGCACAGACGCCAAGGGGCAGCTCCGAAGGGCAGCCTGAGAGGGGTGAAACACAGCCCAGCCCCTGTTTGGCTGGTCCTCCAGCTCCCTCCTCCCAGCAGAGTGGGATAAAAGCAAAACCTGCTGATTTTCAAACTGAAAAACTCAACTCTACCACGAAGCCCCTTTGCCTCCTGCTCCCCTGCACCGGTGGGAACACGTTTGCTCCCTGCTCTCAGGGCGCTGCTCCAGCTGTTTTGCAGAGCACCTTCCCCCAAGCTCAGCTCAGCCAAGGACTGAGGGCTTTGGGAAAGGCTGCAGAAGTCCAAGGGGGGCTTTTGTGACCTCTGAAAACCATGACAAACGTTGGGAATGGGGGTGAATCAGAAGCCACTTCTTCCACCTGCTCTGGCCAAAACTCACCCGGCACCACCAAGTCCTCCAGCAGCAACTCTGCTCCCTCCCCTCTGCCCTAACGAGCGCCACAGAAACACCAATGATAAATACAATTAGCTCAAATTAAACCAGATCAATCACAGGCTGTCAAACTGGCAGCTCCCCAACACATCTTGAATTATTCTCCTGTTTAAAGGACAAGAGCCACGTTTCTTGCCGTGTCCCCGGGCAGCGGGGACCTTGCCCCCGGTCTCCATCCTGCAGCGAAAGGGATGATGAAGCAGCAGCGAAGAGCAGAGCCTTGGGGTGCAAAGCCCCAAGCCACCCCCTTTACCACGGGGTTATCACAGGGTTCACTGCCTGCATTTCTGCATTTTTAAGGCCAGCAACAGAATTTGGCCCCAGTTTCAGAGCCACAAATTAATATTTCACACCGAGCAGCTGCTCAGTTTGCCGGGAAACTCTGCTTTTTCAGGTTTTCTCCTTTTTAATTCCTTGTGATTTCATTGAGGGAGATGCTTGTAGGAACTTTCCCCTCTCTGAATGCACCTTTTCTCTGGTGTCTCCCCAGCAGCGGGGCTGGACCTGGGTAAACCAGGGCCCCAGGCAGGACACCCCCCTGCCTGCAGGCAGCGCATCCCCACCTTGGCAGCCGAGACCAAGCAGCAAGTGGGAGCTCTCTGAAAGGCCCAGGCTGGTCCTCACTGGGCCACCAAGGGTCCCCAACCCCTGTGTGTCCCTGGGATCCATCCTCTCCGGCTGAAGGGGATGTTTTTTGGCTCTGGGTGCTGCCAGGCTGCAGATCCACGCACCCATCCGCTCTCCATCTATTTTGCAGGTGCTCTGCCTGCTCCCGCTCTCCTCTCCCCTCCCGTTTGCTCTTTTTTTCTTCCCCAAAAAGCCTCATCTCAGGGTAAGGCGAATTTAAAGAGCAGCTGCTCTTCTGCAATCACTCCCTTGCAGAAACGCTGTGGGCATCAGAGCACCTTTCGTCAGGTTTTAGCTCAATCCGCTTTGCGAGTGGATTAAGAAACTGGCACGAAAGTACTCTGGATGTGGAGTGGGAAGAGGCTGCGATTCCAAAACGGCGACAGGAGCCGCGTTTGCTGCGATTGCTGCCTGTTCCATTTCCCCGAGAAACACAACCCCGGTAACATTCGCATTGAAACCATCCCTGGGATTTTTTGACCGGAGAATCCGTCTAGCCCTAAAAATCCAGGCTGCTGAGAGCAGAGGGGCAGGCAGGGCCCTGGGGATGGCGAGGAGTAAGAACCCGCAGGACTTGGGGTGGGGTGGGGGGGCAAATGGAGAGGTAGGAGATGAGGAAGACCCTTCCTGGTGCTGTTCAGACCCGCTGGGGAGCGGCAGCCCCGGCCCTGCCGGTGGGGAGACTGCAGGTACCAGCCCCTCCGAACACCGGGGCCGAGCGGCGGAGGATGGAGCCGGGCAGGTTCGGGGCTGGACCTCCCGGTGCAGCTCCCCGCCTGCTTGAGGCCATTTAAATCCCGGTGCCACGGGAGGAGAGGGGGGTGATTGTGGTGACAGCCCTGCCTGCCGCCTCCCAGCCCCCCCAGCCGGGGCTGAGTCCCCTCTCCCGGGGCACCAGCGGGGAGCGGAGGGGCCTTGCAACCCCGGGTGGTGGGCACCGGCCGGGCAGACCCCGGGGTGATGGAGACAGATGGAGAAGGGTGGCCCCCGGGGGAGGAGGGGGGGGTGTCCGCGACCGCATCCCCCCGCACCCACGTGTGCGCCCCCGCCGGGCTCTGCTTCCCCCGGCCCGGCCCGGTCGGGTCCGGTCCGACACGAAACGGCACGGCAGCGGCTCCCCCTCCTCCCGGGACCCCGCACTCACCGCTCAAGCTCCCGGGCTGCCCATGGTGCGGCGGCGCGGGCAGAGCCGCAGCCCCGGCGGCGGCGGCTCCGGAGGGACCCCGGCCCGGCCCCGGCGCGTCCCCGGGGGCGACGGCGGCGGTGCCCGTCCCCGCTGCCCGCCGCGCCTGGCCGTGAGGCGGCGGAGCGGCCGTGGGAGCCGCCCCCCGCGCCCCCCGCCGGGTCGCGCCGCCCCGGGAGCGCGGGGGAGGGACGGGGGGACGGCGGCGGCGATGCGCGGCCCCGGGGCTGGCGGCTGCGGGAGGGGCAACGGGCAGAACCGGCGGCGAAATGCGGGGAAGGGCACGGGGGTCTCCTCCCCGCGCTGCCGTCACCAAAGGGGAAGGGGTGATCCCGGCCAGACCGGGGTCCCCCAGCCCTGGGTAACCCTGCTTGAGGCCCCCGACCCCATGCCACCATGTCCAGGTACCCCCCTGCCACCCTGCCAGGGCTCCCCCAGCCCCAGGCTACCCTGCTTTGGGTCCCCCAACCCTATGCCAACATGCTCATATACCCCCCTGTCACCCTGTCACCCTTCTCCAGCCCCGGGCTACCCTGCTTGGGGTCCCTGACCCCATGCCAACCCATGGGTACCCCCACACCACCCTGCCTAGGTTCCCCCAATCCCATGCCAGTGTGCCCATATACCCCCATGTCACCCTGTCTGGACTCCCCAGCCCCAGACTACCCTGCTTGGGGTCCTTGACCCCATGCCAACCCATGAGTACCCCCATGGCACCCTGCCTAGGACCACGAGCCCCATGCCAACACGTCCAGGTACCCCCACACCACTCTTTCTGGGCCCCCAACCTCATGCCAGCACGTTTGGTGTCCCCCAGCCCCACACCAGCCTGCTTGTGCCCCCATATCTCACCCTGTGTCACCCTGCCTGCCCTGGGATGGGGTCCAGGCACCTCACTGGGAGCTCCCCTCTCTGCATTGGGGGCTGACTCCCTGGGGGTCATCATGGAACACATGGTTCTTTACCCCTTATCCTACAGGGAAATTGGGACAAACTGGGAACAAACACCGTTGTGGCACCGCAGATGAGCACAGCCTCCAGCCCAACAAGGGCCACTGCATTTGTGTCCCCGCAGAGGGCTCTGCTGTCCCTCACAAAGATACCAGGCTCACAGGGAGCCACAGCAGGGCTGGGAAGATGCCCAGCTCCCAGGGCAACGCTACAGTTCAGCTCCACACCCCACCAGTGCCCACATCCCAACTGGGGTACAGTGCTCACCATCAGCCGTTCCTCCTGGAGCTCCCCACTTGCCCCTCTCCTCTCCCACAAATGCAGACGATTTGGTTAATTAGGCTTTGAGGATGAGAGAGGTCACTTCCTTCCTTAGGACTGACTTCTTTCCAGGGCAGAGCTGCTGCTTTTCTCCATTCATTGCTGCTTGGTCCAGGCTGGCATTAGCCCTGCTGGTCACAGGGGCTACTGAAGCAGAGTGTCCTGTGCCCTTGATCTGTTGCGCGGCAGCCGAGGAGCATCACCCGAGCCACTCACTTACTGCATCTGACAACAGTTTTCAAGCAGGGTTTGGCAGCACATCCTCCATTTTACAGAGGGGGAAACTGAGGGAAGAAAGCAGGGGTGAGGAGCAGGGCACAGTGCTCAATCCTGGGTTGATTTAGTGCCACGGCCCCCCCCCTCCCTTCCCTCCCCCTCTGTTAGGAGAGCTTGCCTCACTTGGCTCCATTCGTGCGGGATGTTGCCAGGAGAAATGCCAACAGCTCTCCTGGCTTGGGTGTCTTGTCGGTTCCACTTGCGACTTCCATCCCTTGCTGCAGCCCAGCGCTTCTGCTGATGGAGATTTCTGGCTGCCTCCTACTGCTCGTTTGCTCCGGGATGTGGATTTATAATTTCATTGCAGGCACACAAGCATCTCAGGCTTTCCCGTTTGAGTTTCATCCCCAGCCTCATCCCTGGATCTTGCGGTTAAAACCGGGAGATTTACATGGGTGTGAAGGAATTTCACGCTGTTTTGAACAGTAACAATTGATCTGCTTATTAAAAGATGAAAAATCCAAGCATGAGAAATGCACCTGGTTTAGTTGAGGATGTATTTTTAAGGGGGGGGGGGGGGAGGAGGGCGTGCTGGAGCAATCCACTTTTCGTTCCAATTCCCCAGGATGGAAAGGTGATTCTGGCTAATTTGAACCTAGTCATTAAGCCACTGTTTCAAAAACACAGAGTCAATTAAACAGCATCCTCTCTTCCCCCCCCCCCCCTCCTCGCTCCACAGGCCTGCCTTGTTATTAATCAAGGGACAGGGGGAATTGCTTCATCCATACGGCTCGTGCTCCTGTCGCTGGGAGCTAAGAGCTGATCTGATTTTATCTGATGGAGGATGCTCTCCCGCCTGCTGGCCAGGGTTAGGGTTGATTTTTAGAAGGGGCAGAGAGCTGGCAGGGCAGTGGGGAAGCCCAGGCTGGAGGGGGCCACCTTGTCTTTGACCCCTCCCCAAACCTCTCATCAGAAAAACAAATTATTTATGTCTGACTGTGCCTTCTTTGTACCATTATTTTGTCTGTGCCTTGGTTTCCCCCACAAGCAAGTGATTTGCCCAGGACAAGGGAAAAGGGAGGTTGTGGCTAAAGCCCGTGATGTGGGTTTTAGCTGGGTCCTGCTCTAAGTGCACCCCAGTTGCCACCTCCTCTCATTATGATGCCCTTTTAGCATCACCTTGGGCTTTAACAAGAGAACAGGACAAAAATGCAGAGAAAAGGCACCAGGCTGAGGTTAACAGCTCTGCTCCCCCCAGCCAGAGCCCCACAGACCCACGCTGGACATTGGAGAAGCCCATGGGGCCTGTCCTAAGGTCTTGTTCTGTAATTAATTCAATTTGGCTTCAATATGAGCATTAATCAAAAAGGACCTTCTGCCAGGAGATGGACTGGGTGAGGGGCCCTCTGTCCTCTGCACACCTGAAGCCTGTTCCCTGACAGAGGTAGTGGAGTTTGGGGCACTGAGATGGGACCTGGTCCTCTCCTTATGTCCCCTGGACTTATCATCCCTGTCCCAAGAGCCTGGCCCTGCGCAAAATAGTCCCATCTCCCCCCCAAAATATGATGGGGACCCATAAAACACATCACTCTGAATTCTGCCTCTTGCTCAGCATCAGGACTGGGGACACAGCTGTGCCCTGTGAACAGAGGGGAAAACAAATGTCTCCTATTGTGGTGACCCTGTCCAGGTGTCCCTGTCCCCACCTTGGGGGGAAAAGCCCAGCATTGGCAGGGCCCTGGGGCTGTTGACACACAGTGCTTTGTGGGGGGGTTGGAGCCAGCCAGTGCTGGGAGCATCTTGACACGTTTTACTGCTTTCTGGGGCATTTTCACACAGACTCAGCAAAATGATTTTTTAAAAAAAAAAAAAAAGAAAAAAAAGAAAAAAAAAGAAAAAGCGAGAGAGAAATAAAAAAAAATCACAGCTGCTCTGGCACATTCTCAAAAGCTCAAAGAGTTTTTTGGCTGAAACATGCCAAGGGAAAAAAAATAAAATCCAATAAACAGAGGGGTAAACTCATTTTTGTCCCCATTTTGCCTTTCTATGGTGGAATATAGGAACTTTCCCTGCTGGCCCAGGGACCAGGGCTCTCCCTGCCTGCTGGGGGGGCCATGCCAGCCCCCAGTGCCACTGGACGTGCTGGTCCCCTGCCAGGGCAAATGCAGCACTCCAGCACTGCCAGCTCCAGTGACAGCCAGAGATGTTTTTCTCCCCCCTAAGGATGCAGGAGTGGGAGCCATGTGGTGACTATAGCCTCTTGGTGGCTGTTAATTTTCACTAATGGAAACCTTGATTAACTCCTGGAAGGAGCCATCCCGGTGGCTCATGGTCCCCGTGGCAGATCCAGCAGGAGTCGGTGTTTGACCCTGCAGAAATGGGGTGGGTGGGGAGCTCACTGAGCACCCCTTTGGCCCAGGACTGATGCCCTAAGGGCTTTGGGATGCCAGGGAGCCAGCCCCCACTTGGTGGGGTTCCATCCCCAGGGATGGCTGGAGGATGGCCCAGACACCCCCAGGCCCAAATGCCCCTGCATGAGAGCCAGCCAAACCACAGGGACTGGGGACAGCAGTGTCACCAACTTGGACCCCTGGGATGGATGCTGCAAGGCTGAGCCTTGCCCTGGAACATGCCACGGTGCCTCTTTCCTGCGTGGCTGGTGGCTCTGCGGGGACATGGAGGGGGTTATTCAACCCCCCACACGCCCACACTATGCTGGTCGGAGCCTTTGCAGAGACCCAAACACGAGTGGAGAGTGACACCGCATGGCCGGAGGCAGCAAGGTCCTGGGTGGCCTGGGGACACCACCCCACGTTGTCCTCTCCTCCATCCAGAAGGGCAGGAGGAGCCCTGATCCTCCCATGGATCCCTGTCCCAGGGATGTGCCAGGGTGAGACCCCTGCTGCCTGGCTGCAAGTGGCTGGCTCCCCCATGGACACCCCAAAACGCAGCCTCCCCGCACTCATGTCACTCGGGCAGATGGAGGGACATGTTCTGCTGCCCCTGCTCCTGGGGTTCCAGGGGGGACAGGGTCACTGCGGCGTCCGTGACCTCCTCTGCAGGGAGCTGGAGGTGTTCCCCCTACAAAACCCATCTCCTCTGTCTCGCTCTGCCCTGACTCTGATGTTTCTGTGGCTGTGGTTTTGATCTGCTTCAGAGCATGAACCCCTGAGGGGAGACACCTCAGCCCCATATTTACCTACAAAGCCCTGGACATATGTACCTGCTCCACAAACACAGCCTGAGCCCATGACTAAGCCGAGTTACTTTTAATAACTACTCAGTAACTACAATGAAAGTTTCTTTGGCCAAGCACCTGCTGTTCCGAGCGGTCCCCAGCAGAAACGCCATCAGGAGAAAGGTTTTAATCCAAGCAGGAAGGAGAGGGACCTTTCCTCCCCCCCAACTGCCAGGGCTTCGAGTGACAGCAGAGCTTGGCTCCTCACCCCCCCTTCCTCCTGGCTGCTTTTAGCAACCCTCAAGTGAGCCCTTTTGCTGTCTGGGTCAAGATGTCCCTTCTAGCAGTGAAGTCAGCCCAAGGTGACAAAGTCCCACAGAAGAAGGATTCCCCCCAATCTGTTTTTTAAGGTTCTTGGCTCAGTTTTGCACTAAACACCAGCAGCAATTGGCTTCAGCAGGAGCTTTGCACACTCGGCAGCCCTCAAAACCAGCACACCTGGGGGGGATAAAGCAAATTACCTCTGGTTCCCCAGAACAGGCTGCATTTCTCCCCCATCACGATGCTGGCAGTGAGGCTCCTTTGCCAGGGGACTTCTGCAGCTGCTACGCACCCCAGTCCCAGCATCTCCCCGTGTCCAGGTGTGGAAACACCAGTGCTCCTGGTGCTGTGTGCTCACGGTGGGGGGCTGCTCGCCCCCAGAACCCATCTCTCAGGCCCGCTGCAGCACAGAGCCCATGGCCAATGATTTATTCCCCTTGGCAGGAGGGGCTGGCACTGGCTCATTGTCTCCTCCTGGCAGCTGAGGGGTTTCTATTTGTCCTGATAATCCAGGGAGGTACCAGGATGTGCTCCCAGAGGAGTCGCTGCCAGCGAATGGGCCCTGCTTCCTCCTTCCCACTGTGACCCTCAGCCAGGCAGGACCACAGGGGGTCCTCAAGGGTCCCTGGGTCCCTGGCCTTCGGTGGGGCTGGGAGCAGCTCTGTTTGGTGGGGACGGGGCAGTGACAGCATGGGGTTGTGGGGGGCCCTGGGCTGGGGAAGCCAAGGAACTGCCTTGTGCCGGGACCCTCACTCAACCCAGAGGCCATGAGGAGCAGGAAATTTCAGGCTTTGAATCATAGGATGGTTAGAGTTGGAAGGGACCTTGAAGTCCCTC
>BJBW01026204.1:0-13718 GCA_004320125.1 Scolopax mira
TCTTGGTACTTTCTCACAACTGATAGGATGATTTTCTTTCTCTTTTTCCTTTTCAAATCTGTATTGCGGAATCCTGTAGGGCTGGACTGTGCTCTGTGTTTAGCAAGTCATTAGTGCTTGGCATATAGTTTGATTGTTGAGTATTGATCATCACAATAAATGCTAGAAATCCTGGGTTTCACAGATTTTTGCTTGCCCCCCCCCCCACCTTGCAATTTAGAAAACAAGCTGTCACTTGGAAGCATACCTGTTTTCATAGGGCCTTTTTATTGCGTGTAGCACAGCCTTTGCTGCCTCTGTAACTGACAAAAGAAAATACTTTTATTGAGATACAAAGTAGATGTGACTTGATTGTTTTTGCAGATAATTTTTGCTTTCAGAAATTAGAATGGCTGATGCTCACCTAAGCGTAAGAGAAAGGCAGTTCCCACACGCGCGGCGCGCTCATGTACTGTATGTAAATTGATGTATAATGCAACCCACATTAGCTGGGTTGATGATAGCTTCAGTTTCACTGCTGTCAGATTTTTGTAGCTCTTTGAATGAGTCGGCCGGTCTGAATGAACGTTAGCATAATTTATGCAGCTGATAAGTGATTTGAGTGCCTGAGTTATTGATAAAGCACTTTAATGTATCGTTTTCAGCTTGATGTTATGTGACATCAGACTAGAAGGTAATGTGGCAGTCCCCAGGCTTGATATTAAACTCCATCTGCTCTTTGGATTTCAGAGGCCAGAGGAAACACGGTGCTGCCTGACGCAAGTCCACCAGACCAGCACCAACCCAGTCAGTCTCATCCTGCGTTCCCTGTTGGGCCTCAGGTCAGTATCTTTCGACTAATCAAGATGTCCAATGGGATGAAAAGCAAAGAAATACCATTGATCATCTCTGATCTGCTCCACCTAGAAAGTGTGATTCTGTTTGGCTGTGTTTAGTGCTACAAAAAGGGAGCATGCACATCTCACGTATGTTTTGAAAGTTATTTGTTTGGAAGGATTAAATTTTTGTATGTTTTTCTAAAATACAGTCTTTGCATGTTTAGCAGGTTAAATTATTTGAATTTCTTATATGAGTTATTTTTTAAATACATGTCATAATTTAATATTAAAAAGCTTGTGCAATTTTAATGCAACCTTACTGGCTTTAACAGTTCTGCCTGTCACACACAGCTCCTGCATTACTACAGGCATTTCATTGTCTTTTGTGCCTGGTATTTATTTTCTTTAGAGCAAAACGTAGACATAATAGTATGGCACTGTAAAAGATTTCTCATGGCACTTCTTGGTTTTATCCAAGTTCAGCCATACTCAGAAGAAGACACTCGATGTTCTTCCACTTCCCAGGACAGTGTTGGTGACACAGCTTCTGGCAGTTCTTACTGTAGTGTTTTCCACTTTTACCAATCAGCGTACAATTGTGAAAATTTGGGAAATGTTGGCATTTAGGTACTTGCAGCTTGACTTGATTTAGGCCTTCTTGTGTTTATAAATTATCTTCGGTGCACCTGTAATGAATTTTTCAGTCCCACTTAAGCGGGATTGCAACCGGGCTACATGACCAGAAGGCTTAAAGGCTCAAATTGTCAAGGTTCTCAAAACTTTCCATGAAAGTGTATGCCTTAAGATATTGGAAGCAGTGGGTGTCTGCAATGGCAGGTGGAAGGAGTTGCAGGTGTCTAACACCAAGCTGTTCCTGGTGAAACAGCCTTGCTGTGTCTGTGTTTTGTTCCAGCCATTACTGACAGCCCAACAGTTAGCCTCGGCCGTAGCGGGGGTGATGCCAGGAGGCACTCCAGCCCTGAATCAGCCCATCCTTATTCCTTTCAACATGGCTGGGCAGCTGGGGGGCCAACAAGGACTCGTCCTAACTCTCCCTACAGCCAATCTCACCAACATCCAAGGACTGGTAGCAGCAGCTGCAGCAGGAGGCATCATGACTTTGCCATTGCAAAATCTACAAGGTGAGTCATGTTTAGCATTTTTCTAATAGCTTCTTTTGCCTGTTTGTTATACTTTATCTCTTTCTTTGAAAGCAAGCTATCTCTTTGTTGCTCTTGATGGGTCTTGAAAATTAATACTTAGCTTGTTTTTGAATACTTGATAGATACTTAAGGGGTATTTGCATTTTTATAAAAACAGATTGGAGGCTGGGTCTTAGATTCTGTGTGTCAGTAATGCAAAGTACTTGAATGATTCATTAGGCTTTTCTGTCACCAGTGATCAATGTTTCCTACTCACCATTCACTTTAAAATTTTAAATGGCAGCATGAAGACAAGTTTTCTGTTTCACCGCTGCCGATTAGGGTAGATGAATGACTAGGGGCAACTAAAAGCACAGTATTGCATGAAAATCACTATAAAGAAACCTCTTTTATTATAAAATCTGAGTTTTCTCAGCTGCCATCAGTGTCCCAGGTAGGTGTTCTCCTTCTTGCTGTGGGAGGTCTGCTTTATCAATAAGGTTCCATCGTCCTCGTCCAAGTTGTTTTTGGAGTTGCATGACTCCAAAGTCACAAGCAACAAGTTCATCTCTGTATGTATCCTCCCAATGTCTGAGCTACCCTAAGATATCTGCTGCCTTGGTCTAAAATCAGGCTGAAAAGCAGTTCTGAAAGATCCCTGTTCTTCCTTAGTGTTCTTTGCTGTTCAGTCTATGTGTCTAACACTGTTAGAAACAGTACTCAATCTAAACATAGAAGGTGTAAAATACAGATGTATCTTCTTACTACTCCTAGTTATGTTGGTTGCTTCTCAGAAAGCAGATGCTGCTGAACAGAACTTAACCAAGTGTAGCAAGATAAATGTTAGTCAATGTCTTACAATAGAATTTTACAGTAAGAAGTGATTGTCTGCTGGGAAAGTTATGAAGGTGTGAGCAGGTATTATCAAAATAAAGCTTTAGCTCTTTCAATTTATTTGTCTGGTTGTTGGGGTTTGCTGATGTAAATCATAGGAACAGTTTTCCTGAAATGCAATGGTATTTTTTTAAGTTGATTTTTCTGCTCTACACCCTAAGTATTTTTTACTTATTAAACTCTGGTGGCTGCTGATCACTAGCTGACTTGTTTGAAGAACCAAATCCTACAGGTTGTGAAACAGAGAAAAGGAAGAGACAGCTCACGTGTTGAACAAACTCCCTTACAAACCACATGCATAGTACTCTCACCTGTTGGAGCAGCTTCTTGCCTTTACCTTGTGCATGTTTTAAAGTTTAATGTCAACAGACCTCTCTTATCATAGTTGTAAATGGTTTTCACTTTAATGTTTAAAATAATGTCTCTCTCATACCATTAAGCTGCACCGAAGAACCTGTCATTCATAAATCATAGATGAAAAGGACACACTAATGCACAAATTTTGCTTGTTTAAAATTTGAGAGTGCATGTAAAGTAGGGAACTAGAGATTAAAAAAATAATGCAGGAACAGGAGCGGGTAAAAGCAGATATAACAAAGTGAAGGGGAAGTGGCTTTTTAGCGTAGGTGGATGATGAAATCTTAATGAAGAAACAGGCATTATAAAAATGTATCCTTCCACTCTGGAGTGCTCCAGGTTATAGTTGCTGGGTATGTAGTATTATAAATAAACATAAACTCATGCGGTTCTGACGTCATTTGTTCATCCTGTGTTGCAAAGCTGGAGGGTAAGGATTATGCCAGGCAACCTTTGCTCTTTAGTTTAGCCATGGGTGTCTAATTGCTAGCTAAAAGGTGTAACTCTGCTGCCAAATAAATTTTGCAAGCAATGACCTTACCAGATGAAAAGGTTTCCTCTGTAATCTTTGCTGGTAGATAGAAACATGGGATCAAATAGGGACTTACTGGAGCATCAGGAGCAGTTCCCTGTCTATGGATGCAATCACACCTTCCATAAAGTAGCTGAAAGGAACAGACCCCACGAGTTCACTTCATTGCCCTGCTGTTTGTTGTTTTCTTTACCCTTCCCTCCTGATTTCTTAAGCAAGAACCACTGCCCTCATCAATTGGAAGAGAAACTGAAATGAAGTAACCTGTCCAAGATAGCTCTTAAGAGCCCTGAGTCACAGCTGTAAGCTTCTGTTGTTTCCTTTGTAGGCCACTACCCCATGCAGGAGTGAATGAAGGTAGAAGTGGGGTAAGAGTGACGTGTTTCTAGAGAAACAGCTCTACCTGTGTGGTGTCATCAGTTCATTGAACCTGACTGACTTTTGGTCCCTGGCTTTTGTGGTTATTTGAAAGATAATCTTAGAATGTGTGTTCTGTTTTGTACCCAGTGCTTTTATAGGTATACTTATAGAAGGCCATGTTTCAACACAGTTTTGATAATTTTGGCTCTTTGGGTGAAATCAGACCATATTAATCAACTTCAATCTCTCTTAAACCTCACTGTGGCGTGGGCAGCCTAGATGACTGGGAGACATGTTTTCATGTTGTTTTTAAACCTGTCTCTGACTACCCTTGTTGTCATCACATCTAATGTCCCTGAGTTCCCAGTGCATTCTTCTCCTGTCTTATTTTTCTTTTCTTACTAGTAAACTTCTAAACCTCTTGATCACAAGCTACCCCAGCTAGCTAACTCAGAAGACACCCCAAAGACTTTATGAATAATGTACGAATTTAGAACAGTTCTTTCATGCTAACTGTTGATCGAGGGAGTAATCCCACTACATTTTGTGTGATCCACGTATATGTTTAACTGATGTTCTTCTCAAGGACTTTTAGGTCTGGTTCAGTGCAGTGAGTGTGACACCTCAGGTTACTAGATAAAACAATACAAACCGTTGCTTGTGGAGAGAAAAGAGCATTCAGAGCTGGGAATCGTAGAGGAGATGTGTTCAGTATTTAAATTGAGAAAACTAGATTTTCTTTAAAAATTCAAGACATTGGTAAAATGGAGCAATTAATGATATGGAAATTACCCGAGCAGTATAACTTATTCAGTGAAATTACCTATTCTTCAGTTGTCAGTTACTTACAAGCAAGATTTTTTTCCCCAAATGTATTTGTATTAAGTTGTTCAGTTGCTGTATAGTCCTTATCCACCATTAAGTCAATAGGAATTCTGTTGCTGTAAGAGAAAAGGGGTTTAGACTAAGCCTCTTTCAAAACTACTTTTCTTGGTACATACTTGATGATTTTCTGTTCATTACTTTACATCATTTGCCGTACGCGCTGCTGTACCGTATCTGTTCCCTCAGCAAATAAGTCAAATGTGTGTGAACAGAAGGAAGGAAAGTGAAAGTGTTGATTCTTGCTGTGAAGCTTACAAAAAAATATTTTTTTCCCTGGCTCCTATTAAGCAAATTGCATATGCATAAGGACTATGCAAAGAATACAATTTACTGAGATGCCAGAGGGGTGGTGGTAGAATAGAGCCATCTGGTTTGGAGTAAACAGAAATCCCTGAACATAACATAGATTCACCTGTGGAACTTTGGCTTTCTACTGACAATTCTTTGAAGGAAACAATAAACCCAACAACCATATCTTTTTACTGTAATCCACTAAAAGCACTGAAGATAAGACTTTAAAAGCCATCCAGGAAAGCTGTTGTCACGAGAAATTTAAATACCTATTTTCCTCTCACCCTTTCTTAGAATTACAGCTCAAATACAGCTCTGATTTCCCAACCAGCGAAAATTTTGGAGGTGTCACAGTTGCAATGGTGAGGCTGTGAGGAGGAAAAAAGCGTGGCAGGTAACCTACAAGGTTGCCTTTTTGTTGCTCTTAGGCCATTGCTTCTTGGCTTTTCCCGAATCACTTAATGCAGAAAACACTCCGACAGCTTGCTTCTTATCATCCAAACTGGTGTTCATCAATACTCAGCTTTCCATCTTCAGGAAACTTTCTCTAAGCTGAACGGTTTCAGTTTCTGCATCTCCTTTGCCAGGTCAGATTTCTCTAGGTTTCATTGGGAGCATGGTTCATTGTTTTTTTAAATTTTGGTTATCCTTCTCAAGAGTTGCTCCAAAGGACTAATAGTTGCTTAATCTCAGAGTATTCAGCAATGCCCGGGAGCTGATACTTAGGAAAGACTTTCTCTCCTTAAGCCAATCTGATTTTTTATGTCTCAAAGTAATATTTCTGTATATTTGAACAGAAAGATACCTTTTGGGGGGCTGAGTTTGTTCTTTTTCATTTTCTTATATATTTTAGCCTTGTTGGTTTCATGTTGAAATCACTGAGAAATGGGGAAGTATTCCCATGCTGACCAATAGCTAAAGGTTGTCCTCTCGTTTTATTCACTTTTCTATGACAGCCAAGACAGTTTTAGATGTAATTTAATGTATATTAGCTATCCTTTTACTATAGTATACAAGTTCAAAATGAGAAGAAACTGTTGTGGTGTCTTACTACAAGACTTCTTACTGCTGGCCATTTGCACTCCCTGGATTTGGTGGTTTCTCTGCAAAGTGTTGGCCCAACTATCTAATATCACATAGCGACGGCACAACAGCGTTTCAGATGTCTCCAGAGCTTGAATGACACTCAAACCTTGAAAAACATCAACAAGTTGGAGATTCTATTCTAGCCTCACGGCACTGAAACTTTATGTATTTGATTTACACTGCACATTGTACTGTTCCTAGTGGATGTCAATAATTTATTTCCAAGCCGGAGTTTCCCAATCTTGAGTTCTGAAAGAAATGAGAACAAACTATCTCCCCAAATCATTAGTGAAAGGCTTCAGTGCTGAAAGGAAGGCTTGCGTGGCTGAAAATGTGAAATCATTAAATTACATTATTTAAACAGAGGCAGGTCATATTTTAGCTGCAGTACAATGGAAGTGGAAATGTATGAAGCATCTTAAGAGCCAGGAGACAGCCATTAAAATGCACTGATATGGGTAACAATAGACAATGATGAGGGTAAAAAAAAATTTAAAAGGCTTTTTTTTTTTTTAATGTGGAGATCAGTCAAAATGAATGGTGGCTAAAGACAACGGTAACAAAAAGCAAACAAAATATTGTTTACGTTTATTAGATCTTGTTTCATCTGAACATAGATTTGTATCATTAATTGTGCAACAGATAACGTAAACATGCTCTGTCTCCATTCCCCCATGTACATACACCTTAAAAATCAGAAATCAGAGGGAGATGAAAAACAAAAAAGAGACAGAAAAGAAGTAAACTACAAACCTCAATTGCTTACTGATCTAGAGTCCAAATTCCAGTTTTTCAGAAGATTTTCCCCTTTTAACTAAAGTGATGCAGTCCCTATTCATTTGTATTCCCCTTCAAGTAACATGAAATAGCTTTCAGAGTCTACAGAAAGGCAGTGTTTCACTTATGTATTTTAATGAGCACCAATGTCAGTAATAATCAAAATGATGTTTCACTTAGAGGAATAGTTTATTCCCAGGTACTTCTGCAGTGTACTAACATAACCAGAGCAAGAATGACAAGAACTAAGAAAAGGAGCTGCTCTCAGTAGAGATTTCTCTGAAGCCCTCAAACCAAATATGCCTCCTCTATCAGTGCATAAATGGAGCACGTGATGCTCACACAAAGAAGGGGGTTGCCACCCCCAAAGAATTACCTCCCTACCTTAGTACACGGAAAGAAATAGGAGAAATCTCTGCGTCCTTAAGCACGCTGTGCTTGGAGTGCCTGTGGATTAGCAGCCACCAGAGCAGGTTCCCTCAGGCTGACAGCTGTAGCCCATCCAAACTGTGTTGTAGGGGAACTGAGGTAATAGGCAGAGATCTCTACAGATTGAGTAGGTAGAAGGAGAGGCTGAAGGAACTGGACGCGTTTAGTTTGGAGAAGAGGCAGCTGAGAGGGAGACCTCATTGCCCTCTACAACTCTCTGAAAGGAGGTTGCAGAGAGGTGGGGGTTGGCCTCTTCTCCCAAGGGAATCATGACAGGAGCAGAGCAAAATGGTCTGAAGTTGGGGCAGGGAAGGTTTAGATTAGATCTGAGGAAGAATGACTTTCCTGAGAGGGTGGTCAGGCACTGGAACAGCCTGCCCAGGGAGGTGGTGGGGTCACCATCCCTGGAGGGGTTTAAGAAAGGTGTAGCTGTGGCACTTCAGGGCATGCTCGTGCCTGAGATTGATGGGTTGTGTCTCTTGGTGGGTTTTTTGTGTGTGTTTGTGGGGTTTTTTTTTTCTTTTTTTGATGGGTTTGTTGGTGGAGGTTTTTTTGTGGTTGGACTCGATGATCTCAAAGGCCCCTTCCAACAATGAAGGTTCTGTGATTGTGTGATTCTGTTCTGTGTCTCCCTCTAGTCTCCCAGGAAACGTACTGTTTGGGAGGCCTAACATTTGCTTTAGGAAGGAAGGGCAAAACCTGCTTTTCTGAAGGTAGAAAGTTCTTTTCTGAAGGTAGAAGGTTCTTTTCTGGGCTGGGGTTTTTTTTTTTGTTTACTTTTTTGGTTTTGTTTGCTTTTTCCCCACTATACAAGGCTTCTCCTGTGGGAATGCTGTGGCCCCATGTTAATTGCTCATCTTGTTCAGCGGCAAATTGCCGCCTTCACAGAGGGAATGTGAAAGGTTCAGGGCTTTATTAGTTACTAGTTGTTTATTGATCACTCGCAGTGTGTTAGCTATTTGTTGTTTGGATTTTCTGCCCCATAAGTTAAAGGCCTACTGTCAGAGACATTAAAATGCAATAGTCTTAATGCTTGTGCACTCTGGTTGTTGACTTCCACCCAAAATAGACCCCAGACATGCTTATTCTTTCACTAGTGCTGCTTATGGAATGACATCAGTGAGGAGTAATGATGTGATGTAGGTCAAATTAATTCTGAAATCAAAGCGTTCACACTTACTTAAACTACGCAGGCCAAATTTTGGCAGAGTCTAAGTTTCCAATCTTGTATGCCAAGAAGCAGATGGGAAAGACAGAAGTAGTCTGCTCCTCTCCAAAGTTTCCTCCAAAAACCTACTGGTTGACTACCCTCTAGCAGACACGATGAGTAGGCTGGGAGCTGTGGCGTGACTGGTATGCAAGACCTGGGCATTTCTGGGAATGTACCCCTTTATTCAGCTCTGACTCGGACTGATACTGCTCCTGGCAGGAATATTCTGTGTGCAGGATTATAAATGAAATTTCTGTCAACCAGAACATGGATGCATTTTAATGCTGCTTTTAAAGTATATCTTAGCACCTTTTAATCTTCTTCTTGAATTTAGACCGTGACAATTTAAATTAATGTAGAGAAAACTCATTCCAATAATGTTAAGCACTTAAGTTACTGTAATCTTACAAAAGCCAAGAAATTTCAAATGCAAGTGAAAATCCTAGCTAGTGTTTGTCACTCTGTTCCTCACCTCTGCATTGTAGAATAATGCTCCATGCACTGGTAGATCGCATGCAAATGGGTAGGTCCATCTAGATCACATGCAAATAGATGGGTACATCCATATGGTATATGCATATATGACTTCTATGCTGATCTAAGACTCCTTACTTCAATAGAGTGAGATATAGGGTTACCAAGATGGATTTGCAGCCTTCACTCTTAATTTCCTTGCCTTAGTGGATTTAAGTCAGACATTTATAGGCTTTGTGGTTTAATTTCCTTTGTTTTTCCATGGTGTTTGTATTAATAAAATCCCTATGATTCATGTTTTAAAAACTCCCTGGATACGAGCTTCTGTTCCTGATAGACCAGTGAGATTCTAATCAAGTGCATATATATTTAGGGACTCGTGAAAACAACAAAGTCTTTATCGACCAACTGGGTTTATGGGCATTTTTAATAGTGTGAATTTTGAATCTATGGAACATACAAGTTAACCACCTGGGAGCCAATTTTTTAAAATGAAATTTCTTTAAAGTCTTTGTGATTCTGTACCACAGAAGCACATGCGTCCTCTTTTTCTGGAGACATCCTCTTTTTCTTTCTTTTTTTTTTAATATCATGGAAAGTTCTGAAGATGTCTTATGACTTCCTTATTAAAATCTTGAGGTTTATGCATCTTGAAACTTTTTACAGCATTTTTTCCCCTTTATTGAGGGTAAAAAAAAATCTGTCTGCTACTGAGATTGCTCTAGAGATGGAAACAGGACCTATATGGTGACATCAGCAGGGATGAAACTCAGAGATCCGGGGACGAAAAAACTCAATGCGATTTTATGTCCTTTGAGTACAATTCTGTACTTATGGAGATCTTCCATAAGTCTCATTTTGCTGCCAGTCCCTGAAGCTGCTTTCATTCCTTGAATGTTTTTATCTTTGCAAAGCCGTTGCTTTGGCAGAAGGAGCAGAGATGTGGAACCTTTGTTCTGCTCTGTGCTCCAATCCAGAGGTCCCACGTGATCTCTTCCCACCTGTGAATGAATGTGCGGAGAGTTAGCACTATGATTTCCTACAAAGTGGCTTAAATTGCTACTGTTAGATGTCTTGAGCTCCTCAGACACAGCTAGAACTTAGCTAAATGTCTTGCATCCTTAAGTTTTGTCCTGGCTCATAGATCTAATGGAGGCGAGGGTCCTAGCTGCAATAATAAGGTGTGTTTTCCTTATTTGAGATGTACAGTGACCTTTTCCAGCCCATAGAACAATTGGAAATTTCCACCAAGGTTAGGAAGATCCATCCTGATATGGATTCTTAGTCTATAGCCTTCTATAGGACTTTTTGCTTATTTATGTTAACACGAATAATGCTTTTAAACTTAATCAACTGTAGATTTGGTGTATCTTACAGAGTGTTCTTTGACCTGATTGTGATTTGTTATGATAAATTATGCAATCATAAAAACAAATCTTCAGTGTAGAGACAAGTTTCTCATCTCACTTCCATGATTCGTTTTGTTCAAGTCAATTCTGATGCTTTGGATTTACATAATTGGGTTCTTGGATATCTTTTACTTTCTGTTTCTCAGATCCCATTTCAGTTTCGTGTTCCTTTCCGCATCCAATACTGTGGGTTTTTCCTTCCCATCCTTTGTATTTCAGCTTGTTTTTTTTAAAGTTATTCACAACCCAAATATTTCTGTGTATTATGTGCTGTGAAGCTGATTTCCCATTACATCAGCAATAATAAATGAAGAAGAGGTAAACGTCTGAAGATGATAAACCTGTTCTAATTTTCCAAGTATATTGGGCCTCTGTATTTTAGAAGATGCAGTTGTAGCAGGACATGAATCTTATCTAAAAAGCAAGGAAATTATAGTAGTACATTTTCAGGAAATTCACTTATTGGCAACCTGAAAGTTGTTTCTTTTGTTTCTTTTTAAAAGGATAAAAACCTCTTGAGAACAAATTTTGTTCATGCTCTCTGAAAACTGTAAGTCTAGCAATCTGAATAGAGCAAACACTTTCAGATTCTCTCTTTGAGATTTTAGCTTTTCCTTTCCCAACTCAGTGCTTGTGAACTGTAAAGGAAGACAGTGTCCCCTCCCAGCACTGCAGCATCTTTAAAAAATATTCAATCCCAGTTTCTTTCCCCCCCGTTCACTGGTAACAAAATCAGTTCTTTAAATCTTTGTTTTTCTCTTCTTTAGTGGGAGCAGTTGTTCAAAGTTACATCTTATGAAATTACATTTATCTAATACGAGCACCTTGGCCAGTTGTAACCAAAATTAAAAACATATACTATTTGTTCCATTTGTCAGAAGAATATCATTGGCTGTAAGTGTAAGACTTATCAAGTGTATCTTTATGCATTTATGTTCCCATGAGTGCCATTATTTTAAAATTTCTTAGTGGTATTTATATATATTCAACGTTTGACATCAGATAATTTGAGTTTGCTATGTTTGTGAGATAACTCACAAGGGAGAAAGCTGTATTAAATAAATAATAGAGATAAATTTCATACTTCCATATATTTCAAAGCTAATGCAGCTAACTTGCAGTGGAATGGTAACAGGAAGACACAGTGTTATAATATGATTGATTTGTTTTGACAGCAGCCAAATAATTGAGAGTGAAAGGTGTCAGCACAGATGAAATATTGTATAAGCCACATTCAGAAGGCAACCCCAGCAGCAATAGCAACTGGAGTTTTATTTCCTTTGATATCGCACTGTTACTCACTTCCAGTTTATTATAAAACCATGAAAGGTATGCAACTTCCCATATGATGGAGGCTTTTATGTGGAGGGGTTAGAAACAGAAGTTTGTCAGGTACTTGAACAATAGATACTGACAATGGGATTTATGTTGGATACAATATACAAGGGTAAATTATCTTAATCTTTCCCCCTGGTTTTCTCTCTTCTTTTAATCCCTTTTTACAGGCTACTGCTTATCTGGCATCTTACCTCTAGCTTGGAGGGTAAGTGACTCCCTCCAGAGCAACCATCAGTGTCAGTCTATGGATTGCCTGGCAGGGGATTGATGCAAAAGCAGTGCTGCTATTACCCTCCCCAGCAGTGAGGCTTGTTTTTAGTTCACCTCTTCTGCACAGCAAACTGTACCCATTCTGGCTAACTGAGACAGGGTAGGGCTTGTGTATTTGCATCATGGCATCCTACTGCCCTGCAAGGAATACAAAGATGAGCCTAGGAGAGTGTGAGTGTGCAAGTAATCTAGTACAGAAGGAACCCAAATAGACCGGCCCAAATAATGCCTAAAAGCAAAAGGATTTGAAAATCACTATTGGTCTTCTGTAAAAGCACAATGAACAAGAGAAGATGGCGTGCCTGTAAAAACACAAGCTTTAAAGCTTCCTTTGTCCTGCAGCCCCACTGACTTCAGTTAGAGCAAGACTCCAAGGTACAGTTTGAATTGAAATGTATCTGTCCTGCCATTCATTTCAGAAATGCTCCATTAAGAAGACTCAAGTCTATGTGAATGACAAGGGTTCTCAGTAATGAGCTCTTGCTCATGCAAAGCAAAACAAACTATGACAACCATCATGTTAACAAGATCAGGAACCCTTGTGGCTTTGTAATGTAACATCTAATCTATATCTAAACCTATACCTATACAAATATAATTAACTTGGAGAAAAATAAATAATGGAATGGGATGAAATATCCAATACAGAGCAATATATACAGTCACATTCCACTTGCATTCTCTTTGTCTCCTGGTCTGATCGTTTCATAAATGGTGTGGTGGAAATTACAAACTGAGGCTGAGAAACCTAAGCTTACTACTATTAGTAAGGAAAAAGTTTTTGTCAAAGTGATGTAGGTAGGGCAGGAGGTGAACCATTGTTCATAAAGTAAATGTTACTGTATAGCAGGCTGCATCTGATGAAGTATTTTGGTTAGAGAAGCAGAGCAGACTTGAAATTAATCCCTCTGGTTTCATCATTTGCCTCATGTTAGTTTGACATGAGGAGACTAGATTTCTTTTGGAGGAAACTAAACTAGAAGTTCCAATCCAGGTGCACACATTCCAGAGCTAAATGGAGACACAAAGGCCCAAACCCAACGGTTGGTCCTTTGGACACCTTCAAGACCCCAAGTTCAGTGCAAGAAAACAGAGTAATTACAGTCTAAAGTAAAATCCCTGAGGGGCAAGTAGAGGAAAAGAAAAGGACTTGGAGACAACTACCTCTGTCCTCTGATCCTCTCATATTGCAGCAAATCATTGCTGATGTTGATATAGCCTTTAACCCTGTATTTTGTGCTTCAGGAAGACACGATTGGTGACTGGTGTACATGCAATGAAAACAATCCTCTGTTGCTAATGATTCAGAGCAATTTTATTTGGGTAGAGGCTTCTGTTAGAGCACCAAGTGCCCAGGTTGCAGGGTTGTGTGGTTTATGTAATAAATAAATCTCTGCCATAGGTACCTGGATTAAATTTAATTTGGCAGCTCTGATTTTAGCCACC
>BJBW01026416.1:0-22227 GCA_004320125.1 Scolopax mira
AAGACCCGACTGGATGCAGTCCTGAGAGGCATGCTCTGACATGCTCTGGGTGGTCCTGCATTGGCAGGGGAGTTGGACTAGATGATCTCTATGGTCCCTTCCAACTCCAAAAATTTCAGTGATATTCAGTGATATTCAGTGATATTTTCCTGTTCAGGGATTCCCAGCTCGGGCATCCCCCATCAGTATCACCTGCTTGTACCCCAGATATGAAAGGAGCTGCTGCTCCTTGACTGCTGGTACGGTCAGGACATCATAATATAAGCCAATAGATGATCTTAGATGCAGCCCAATTTTGGATGTGCTAGAACTGAATAGACCACCTTGAATTTTTTTCCCATTTTTGTTAGCCATAGGGACTTCACTGAGCGCTTGACCCGCAAGAGGCTATTGCTCCATCTATTGTCTACTTGTGACATTGAAGAATCGCAGAAAAAAAAAAAAATCAGGTAAAAAACCTGCAAGTGCTGCTGAATCATTTTTGGAGTTAGCCTGCCAAGTTACATACTCATTAGTGCCTTCACGTGGCTGTTGAAACCCTTTTCTATGAAGCCGATGTCTGCAATTCACCCCTCCCCTTCAAACTCTAAATGTCAATTGGTTTAAGAGTATTACTCCCATTTGCATAACAGATTGAAGCTGTAAACTTACAGATTTGAAAGCTAAGAGATTTACAGTCAGTCTTGATTTGTCAGGTTTGTGGATTTACACTAAATTGAACTTACCTTAAATGCCATGCGAATGGTCTCTTCTGTGTTGGCTGGGTTACAAAGAATAGACAGACCAATGACATACTCTCTGAAGTCGATGGTGCCGTCCCCGTTCTGTACCCAAAATAGACATGGCAGTACTGATAGTTAAGATAGCAAATCACTTTAAAAGCTGTTGCATACATCAACTACACAACATGCACTAAGATAGCTTACAGCACCAGAGGTATTTGTTCTTCCTGCTTGCTAATAAACGTAACACAAAGGCTGAAGTAGCAACATAGAGATTTTCAATAGCTAGAAAGTGGGTATCAATTTCTACCTTGTAAACACCCAAGCAAAAAAGATTTATAACAACTCACAAGCTTTTCTTTAGTATGTGACCTCCGAGAAGCTTCTAACAAGAATTGGAGCGTGTTTAAGGTAAATGTAACAGTTCATGTAGCTCTGCACTTGCTAAGGTTCAGAGATGAATGCAATGTCCTAGAATAAACAAGCCAATAGTGAGGCTGTTGCCTTGAATTAATTCTTCCCAAGAAACTTCAGTCATAAAATCCACGCCAGTGAAAGGACAGCCTGATTGTGCAGTAAATCTGCACGGTCTCTCTTAAACTTTTCTTTGAAGCAAATGCGTTGCCCCACACACTGTTGTGAACCAACTGCACTGTCCCACGTTTTAGGCCAGAAAAGCAATGAAATCATTGTAATAGCCTCTCCGATAGTGCCAGTTTTGGTACTAATTAACCTTTCAGTGTGTTAACTACAAAGCTGCATCAACAAAACACACGAAGCTTGCTTTGATGGGACTTGTGATTAATTCTGTGTAAGCTGCGGTAGGTTGGCAGATGCTCCTTCAAGTATCTGCTTGAGTCAGTAGTGCTCCTGAAAGTTCCTCAAGAGATTTGGGGAACACCCAGCCTGGGGAAGAAGCATTAGGTGACGGGAGACAGAGCAGTTAATGAAAACATAGTTGAGATGACTAGTAGCTCGTAGTTTGGGACATTCACAATCAGGGCATTCATCAATGCTTTTAAAAGCAACCAAGAGTGTAAAGTGGAGTTCCTTTTGTGGATTAGGTGCTCTACATTTCTGTTCACAAAGGCTGGCAATGACAGAACAAGGATTAATGGGTTTAAACTGGAGAAGAGCAGATTTAGATAAGACATTAGGAACAAGTTCTTTCCAATGAGGGTGGTGGAGCACTGGAAGAGGTTGCCCAGGGAGGTGGAGACTCGACAAGGCCCTGGGCAACCTGGTCTAGTTGAGGGTGTCCCTGAGACTGCAGGGGGGTCGGACTAGATGGCCTTTGGAGGTCCCTTCCGGCCCAGATGATTCTATGATTTCAAGAAAAAGAACTTTAAAAAAAGCAGACTCTCTGAGAACAGCACAAAGCATTTTCAGCCAAGCAAGAGAGGGGTGGTCTCCTGGGTAAATCCGTAGTGAACAGCCAGATCTAGATTCTATTCCTGGCTCTCCTACCAACTTCTGCCCACTTGAGCAAACCAAGCTCCACCTCGCTGCTGGGGCTGCTGCTGCTCAACGGGGGAGTATGGAGTAGCCAGTGGAGAAATGCTACAGCTGCTCTGTAGGGGGCTTTGAAAATCTTGGGTTCTATCAAATTCTGTCGATTAATCGAGGTCTTAAGATAGTCCTTGATTAACAAATTTTGAGTAAGAATGGATTCAGTACTAAATTTTCTTTGTAAAGCTATTTATTTGACAGATTTAGAAACTGCTTTTATATATATATATAAAAAATTTTTATCTAGCCTTTAAAACCAATTCAGGACTGTTTTGCACATACAACTGTTATTTTCTTTATATTGCTGGTCTAACCAATCTTTTTTGAAGACATGAAACCTTTGAATATCTTGTACTTTAAAGGCCTGTAAATTTCAAGGAAGCTTTTTAGCAAAAATATGAACAGTCTTTAAGTTACTTTTATGTGTGTCTAAGGGATATAACTTCTGTCAGTTTTTAATGATTAGGAAAGGATAGTGTTGTCTCATAAATGCTACTTTATTTACAAATCTTTTCTTCCATTGTGCTGCAGAGTTTGACTTCAAATATTTTGTCCATATCAATAATAGATCTAACTTTAAAATGTATCATTCTAAGCCTAAACTCTTAAAACAACTGAAGCAAGACTGTAGACGATAATTGTTCAAAGTTCCCAGAAATATTATTTTTGGACAGTTTTATAGACTGTATTCTTAACAAAGGATTGTTTGATCTCATTAGAATATTTTTCTAAGTTTATTTTTAAAGTTAAGAGTAAGTACCACAGGAAAAGAATCGGGAAGTAAACTTTAAACAAAATAGCATTATTAAAAAACTGCTTCTGCTAACACAGCTTTGGCTGCACGTGGAAAAATGAGAAGAGCTAAGGGTCAAATTACTTTCCTTAAAGTGTTAAAACCCAGTAATCAAAACTGAGTGCAATCTGATACACAGAGCTCCAGCCACCCGAGTAGGAAATAAACTTACTACACTTGCAGGATGGTGTTGTGACTCGCTGTACTAACCCCCGGGATGCTGGCTACCTTCCAAAGGCACTGGCATTTTGGTTAAGGAGAAATGACAGGGGTGTTGCCTGGAAAAAGTGATGGGAGTTAAACTGGAAGTGCAGGAAAATCTCCAGTGCCCCCGTAACACCGCTGCAGACAAGCCTGGCAATGCTCCCATGCACATCTCACTGTCTTTGCAGCCTCTGCACCCAAGAATATTTTAAGGAAGCAACATGTGACCTAAACTCCAATTCTCTAAATAGCAAAGTAGAACATCAATGTTTTTATATTTGTGTTGAACAAAATAACCAAAAGCATAGTAACCTCAACAACCCTTGTTTTCTTTAAAGTAACTAGTTTTCTACTACTATTTTCATTACAGCATGCTATGGTAACTAGCGTTTTGTTGTGGTTTTTCTTTACTATAAGGCAGTAAATCTTACACTTTGGGAAACAAGAAAGTTTACATTGTCCTGAACAGTCCCATTTAGAGTTGCACAAAGAGATCAGAGTTAGATAGTCAGCTTTATGCAGTTGGCAAAGCTCTGCACACACAGATGCAGGCAGTAAAGTTTAAAGTACTAATGCCTCAAAACTCTTTTCTCACTATGGAAAGCAACAGGAAAAATCAAGAGTGTGTGTGTGTCGTACCTAAGTAAACCCTGACCCAAGGGAGGGTATCACAGAGAAGCTCCAAGTGGATCGTTTGGGGAGGAACTGCAGATGCACCTCTCATGTTCATATCCAGGCTCAATCATCTAAGAGACTATCATAACTCTCAAATTCCTACCGCCTATTGCTCCATGCAAGTTCTGACTAGTCAGAAGGGGAAATTCTGAAACAAACCTGGCAGGATGGGGCTCACCTGGAGATACCACGCTTTCCCTCGTGCTCAGTTTTCTACCACTCAGAGCCCAAATGCCACTGTGGATAACTTTGGGCTTTTCCATTGAGCAACTGGGAGGGGGGTAAATGCCAGTAGGAAGGAATTGACCTCTTTCATCACAATTTGAGCCAAAGTGAATATTTTTATTGTTTCCATCACCCATTTTGGTATTAAACAAAGTGCAGGAGGAAAAGAGTCTTGGCAAAAGTTTTAAATTACTTTTTCTTGAATTTCAAGTAAAAGGCTTCTGCAAGCAGGGGCAGCTTTCATCAGTTTGGAAAATACTGTTTGCCACGAGTAGCTGTGAGATTTAGAAATCAAAGCTATGGAAATTTAGAAACAAACCCAAACCACAGTCCCCCATTAGCATGCAGATGCCCTGCGGGTCTGGTGTGGTATTTCTCAATTAGTCACTGGTGTCTCCCTGGGGAGGGGCAGGGGCATGTGGACTCTTCCACAGTGGCAGGCTGTGCTGCTCCACTCCTCCTCTCACATTCCACTGCAGCCAGCACACACCCTAAACAATTTTCTTTTAAAGCATCAGAGCCCTGCTGAGAAATCTGCCTTGGTACGCTGCAGCAGTTGAGTCTAATCAACTATGGAATCCTTAACTCAAAAAAAGTTTGAACTTTGACAGTTCGTCTTACTCCTTTTACTCAAAAAATGACATCTTAGATAAAAGTAGCTTGAGTGGGATGCTGCACCCTGACAAAGTTTAACTGGGATAGCCAGAGGCCGGTTTTGGCTGGCTGGCTGCTATGTGACTGCATTGTAAGAGCAAGCCTCTCTAAATATAAATGCAGTATTTTAACTTGTTTTCATTATAACTATAATAAGGCTTCAAGGAAAGAGAGTCAAGACTAGTTAACAGAATTGCAGGAAGAAGAAAAAGTTGTGAAAGTAGCCTTATGTAAGTCTTCAGTTTCACCTGGCCAGCAGGTAGAACTGGCAATATCACTTAGGTTTCGCTTCAGCAGACAAGCATGAAGAAGCAGAAGTAGGAAGGAAATTAAAAATTATTATGTAAATTCAATGATCATTATAGTTATTGCAACTCTCCTGTTTTTCCCCTTATTAGAAATAACTGCACAACTCTACTAGTGACTGCCTTCAGGGGAGCAGTGCTTTATTCCAGCCCAGCGAATGCTGACAAATCAGAACAGTAACATCATAGAGGAACGCCAAAATTATGAACTTTATATATAATAGTTCTACTCATATACAAGCCACTTTACATGAAGAAATAACTAAGCTTTGATCCTGCAACATATTCCCTCACTTCAGAGTCTAGAGACAGTTTACCGAGACAGACTGTCCAACTGCCAACTTATACAATCCCTTCAGAAAAGCAGACTAACACATGCACAAGAGGAATCACGGATTTCAGCTGAGCTCTATCTGCCTCAGAAGAAGGAAAAGACTACAGTTCTACAGCACAGGATTGTAGTCTTCCATGTAATCTTCCAGCCCAAGCTTATTCTTCTCTGCTCTGCCTTCACGAGTACACGGTCAGCTGCAGCCAGTCTTCAATGGTCATTTTGATCTGTCCATCTCCATTTTGGTCCAGGGACTTGAAGGCCCGGAACATGCTGTCGAGTCGTACCAAGCAGCTGATGAAGTTGTTGAAATCCATGCTACCGTCCTCGTGGGCATACCTGCGCACGATGACCTGGCAGAGCTGCTCGTTGAGATGGAACCCCGCGGCCTTCAAGGCGCTGGGCAGCTGCGCTCTCCCCACAGTGCCTGACTCACCGCTATCGTGCTGCTTGTACACACATTGCCATTTCTTGATGTTGGTCCACAGATACTTAAACTCTTCAAAGCCCAGTTTGCCATTTGTATCACTGTCCATGACGGCTACCATGCTACGGCAGGTGTCTAAGCTGAAGCCATCCGTCTTCAAGTCTTGATGTCTGGAAACCACTTTGTTCAAGATGTCTCTTAGCTCTGTGGCGTTCACTTCCATATCATCTCCAGCCAGCTGGGCAAAAAGGCGACGGAACTGTCTGATCTCCTCACTCTCATACGCTTCCACATTCGTAAAATGATTGTGAGGAGGCGGAGGTGGCTCTGGATTATACTGAGCTGCTGCTTCACTTATAAGATTGACAAGACCTCCAACAAGTCCTCCAAGGTTCCCTCCATGTCCACCTCCGGTTAGGAGACCTCCAAGACCACGTGCAAGGCTCCCTCCACGACCACTTCCAGTTGCTCCACTCAGCAAAGCTTTAGCGAGGAACATACTGAAGGTTTTTTGAAGGGAGCTGCTCAGAGATCCAGTGCTTCTGTAACCCTCGGAAGCCTTCCTGCCTCTGAGCTGGGCGTGGGCAAAACACAGCTTATCTGCCTGCTTAGACTTCACCGTGTCTGTGCATGTTTCCAGCTGCCCGAGTTCTCGCAGATCTCAGCAGTTTCTGTCAACGGTTGATACGCTTCTCTTTCATTCTTTCTTCTCTGCATAGTTAGCTTTATGTGATTTGAGGAATCTTTTTTAGACAAAAAAAAAGTAATGAGGCTGAAAGCCCCAGAGCAGAAATATCAAAATACATGTGCTCGTAACTGAAGCAATTTGAAAAGAATCCTTACATATTGGTGTGACTGTTCCTCAGCTAAGTTCATCTCTGCTTCTGAATGCAGTGAAAGCTTACTACAGTCTTGTAAGTTCTTGCAATCTTCTCTGCCTTCACCTTTTTAGTGAATTGAGCATTACATTGCTAGTTCTAGTCAGTGATGCTGTTGTGCCAGCTAGGGAAAATGAAATGAATCTTGATTGCCCTTCATTATTTTGGTTGCCACATCATTTCTATTTCTATATTTCTGTTATATGTGCAGTACTTCAGGACTCATACCACATGTTCATAGGAGCCAGCGACCCAAGGTGGGGAGGGAAGAATGAAGAAAGGATGAGTCCCTAGCTCTGCCAGAGCTTCAGAGCATTCAGTGATTAAGGAAATACGTTTGACTCCTCTATTTTAGAGCATGCACAAACCTTTTTCTGTAAAAATCCTGAAACGTTTTTAAATCAGCATACGCACAATGACTTTGCAAGGACAGGTGTGCTTCTAAAGCTGACTTGATCAGGAAGAGTGATGCCGAGTCAGGACAGCCCCTCAGACAAGAAACAAACTCCAGTTGATATGCATTTGCAGTCCAACTTGCTGCTGGCATGTTAGTACATATTGGATGACTGGAAATAAGGTAATTTTATGCTACGCTCTAGTCACTGGCACTTCTGGTATAGTCAGAGGGGCACATCCACAAAGCAATTTTTCTCAGCTTCAGAGAGAAGCAGAGAATGTGAGAGATTCCTCACTGACTACGGAGGGAAGCCTAATGATCAATGTGTCCATAAGCTCAAAATCTGAGGTAGGCAAAAGAAAATACTCAGCCATCTTCAGTCTGAAGGTTATCATCTGAAGTGCTGCAGCAACTCGGTCCAAGAGATGACTGCCATCTCACAAGCAACAAACTGACTAGCCTTTTTCCACTGAAACTTAAGAAGGAAACTGTAAGTCTTGCCTACAGGAATTGCTCACCAGGAAGCATTTACTAAACTGGACATAATGAATTAAATATCCTTTTGCAATGTCAAACATTGTCAACAAGTCAGTTAACCAACTACTCACCCTGTCAAAGAGTAGAAACAGCTCTTTGAGGACATCTGAAATAGGCAGCTTCAAGTACTCTGCAAACTCCTCGATTCCAATTCTCCCCCCTTTGGACGCACTGGCAATAGCAGCAAAGGCATCCAACTGCTCTCTGACATGATTCCATTTTAGGCTATGCAAACATGAGGGAGAGGAGATATTTCTATACAGCAGATCTTGGACAGATGGAATTTCAGTTGGAGTTATTACAGTGTTCAAAGATGAAAAATAGCCAGAGTGTGTATGCACAGCAATAGAAATGCTGTACTTCCAACCTGGTATTTTACATGAAATCGGCAATTAAGGACTGTTCCCCTCTAGTTATTAATATTAAAAGCAGGCAGTTCTATGCTGGGTATATCAGACTTCCTTAGAGAAATTTCCCAAACCTAGAATCATCGGTCCCGTTACCAGGATAGTCTAACAGAGCTTTTCATCACCATAAATTCACATCATGTGCTAGAGAGAATATTTCCTTAACAGAAGGGAATAGATCTCAGCATTATTAGCTAACACTCTACCCAAATGCTACTGTTGCTACAGTCTGAGAAGCATCTAATCTCTGCAGAAATACACCACTGCACCTCAGTAACAATAATTAGGGCTGCCGTGTAACTACTGACAGAGTTCTACAAATGGATATACAGCAAATGCATGGTAAGTCAAGATTTACTAAGCACATACTTCAGATTTGACCAACCCATGTCACGTTATTTGATGGAGTTACTGCAAGATTAAGTCGTTTCTGTCCTCAAATTCCACTGTACCGAGACAGAAAAGGTCAACACCACTAGGGGACCATGGCTGCACAGTACAGCTAAGAACAAACAGTGACCCACTGCCTAAAATCTCAGGCTGGAAAGAGGGTTTTTAACTTCCTACCTGTGCATCTGAACAAATACAATTTAAATTCAGCACCAAGATTACCATCAAGTGCCTGAAACAGATACTCGCTCTGTTTTCCTCACCTTTTGGTGAGGAAATCACCAAATTGGATGAATTCTTCTATGGAGAGAAATCCATAGAAGATTAGGAAAATGCATTTGTCCTCTTCTAAAACTGACCACAAAAATTACTTGGGATTAGTTCTTACTAGGATTTTCCTCAGCTCTTATGTCCATATAGTATGTAAGTTGTAAGTATGTAAGTTGTATACACAAGAATGTAAGTTACTTATGTAAGTAACTTACATAAGTATGTAAGTTATATACATAAATACACTATATTACATTGCCAATTGTCAGGTAATTTATCCTTTTGTAGATAGCCATCAACACCTGCAGCCCTGCAGTAATTATGTTACTGACAGCTAAATTTCCCTTACTTGAGTTTCTTGCTAATTTTGGTGAACTCCACCAGCCCAGCTTCCATGGGTAAAGTCAGCTGTCCTGCTGAAATCATCAGTCTGCAATCTTCAAAAGTGTGATCAGTGACTGGCACATTCAAAGCACTGAAACAAAATTAAGGAAAAAGAAAAATAAATTTCTTATATCAAAATGATTTTTAGTTGACTATTTCCCTTCTCTGTCTCAGTTTGGCTTTGATGCTAATATACATAACAAATGATAATTCATTCTTGCACTGCTGCAAAGTAGGATAAAGCAATACATACAACTTTGTGTAACTGTGAAACCATACTGTGAAACTACATTATGATGTTTTAAGATTTACAGTCCTGTAAATGCCACCCAGTAACCTTGGAGAACAAACCACTTGTTTCTTCTTGCCAAGCAAGTAAGGGAGCAATTTATTCCAGCTTTCCATGAATTGAACGTACTATGTTCCAACGTAAGACTTTCTTTATGCTCCATGTAAAATCCATCAGAGTGTTTTAGTACAGGAATTTGACACCTCGTAGTGAAAATCTAGAGCAATTCCTATATATAGTACCTGGGACTTGACTAAATTGTACTTTATGGCTAGGACATATATGGAATTGGATATAGAAGACAAGTTCTCAAAGATTTCCTTCATTCTTGTTTACATACGTTGCCATGGTTTGCCGGACTCGGTTGGCAAAAAGAATGGGATCATTCTTTTCTTCTTCAGTAGGAACATGAACAGGCAGAAACTGAAAGAGAAAAGTCATCCAATCAATGCAACAGTCACCACTTCGTTAGCAACATGGACAATTTCTTGTTATTGTTTGGAATGGGGGGAAAACAGGAGAAAAAAAATCAGCCGTGTAATGAAGGCACTGGACACTAGAGGTCTCAACCGCCTCAGAAACCACTTGGGCTCTTCTGTCCCCGTCACACAAATAAGATTAATCCAAACCTGCCTCTCAAAGATTGGTAGAAGCTGCTTTAATAAGAAAAATCAACCCCTCAAAGAAGGGAAGTGTAATAAATGCATAACTAGTTAGAAAATTAAATGCTAGATTGGTAAGAATGTGAGTCTGAAATAGTGTGCACTCCTTTTCAAAGATGGTTTACAAGTGATGTTATATACTGGAATAGCATATACATGGTTTATAATGTTTTAAAATACACATTGCAGTTCCACTTCGTACCTGTTAATTATGTCTGTCAGCATGTGACTGATAAGTTTCCTGTTCTTTTTTCCTCCCTGATAAAAATGTTAAGGAATCTTAGTTCTGAATTGTAAGTAAAGCACTAACTGGATACAAACACTGAAAAATTGTGAAACTCCACGCAGAGTGAAAAAAAAAAACCCAAATCAACCCCCTCTCCTCCCAAATCTAGAAAACATCACAGATATCTCAATGGCAACATATTTAGTGTTGAGGATTTATTCACTATTGGTATGTAAGAAGCTGAAGTAGCATTACACTAGAAATGTGCTACAGATGAATTATTATCTCACATGGTGTGCATCAGCAGCTGTTTCCTGGCCGAGCAGTGTATGTGGAGGAGTGTTCTGTTGTTTGTACATCACCCTGCAGCGCTCGCTCCCAGCCCTGTTTACCAGGCTTTTTCTCTCAGTTATCCTTTCCCTGGGTTCTGCTACTCCCCAGCCTGCAATCTTGCCCTTAAATCCTACAACACAGCAATTCTAGAATAAGTGTAAGGTATTTCTCATGGTTCATTGGAAGACACAGCTGCTAATTCTGTGTCATTATGTTCCTTCAGCTACGTTGCAGTTGCTGGTGATGCATTAATATAGTGGTAGCTGTCCCATACAAATGCAGTCCTACCTGAACAGCCTTTTTATGTTTGTTTTTAAAGAATGCTGCCTCTTTATGACTAAAACCAGTTAACTTTACAGGACCGGTTATCTGTCAAATAGTCACAACAATTTTCTGTTTATACCTAAAAGTCTTCTCCCCACTAAGGACAGCAGGGGTCCAGCTGTTCACAGGAGGGTTTGAGATTTCATTCCTTCTATGAGCAGCTGCCAGCTCTGTTCAAGTCTGACATTATGTCCCTGCTTATTACAACTCCCCTTCAGAAGACAACATAACTCCTAAATGGAGGAAGCCCAGGCAGACTGTACACAGAGAACTGCGTCATCACTGGGGGAGATGAAGTCCTACCTCTGTGAAGGTTACCTATGCAAACATGGGTTGTGGTCATGGAAGCGGTCATTTGCACCATTTGAGGCTGAGGTCTTGCTCAGACAGCAGCCTAAATTCCTGGTAGGTTAAACACCACCTCTGTCCCCTTCAAAAAAAACCCACCTATAATTATTCACAGAACCAGTTTGCCAGAACCCACCGCTGGGGATGAAGAATTTGGTTTCTTGGCTTCCTGAGGTGGCACACATGACGTCAAGCACACCCAGGTGCTTATCTGCTGATACACCTTCCCTGGTAAATTGCAGCCCTGTAACAAGAGTTCTTCAGAGCTCTTTCACTAGCAAAAATGTGATCTGCTTTTGACCTAGTCTTCCTTCTTACAGAACTTGCTAAATGCTGTTATCTTTTCCAGCCCTGAAACTCACTGCCAGGGTCACCGTTTAACCCTTGATATCCAGAGCTTGTTAGAATATGCCCACAGGAGTAGGTCCCTCCTTGTGCACAGCAGGTAGAGGCAGTGTGAGGCTGACAGGAGAGGAGAGACCACCTGCTCCCAGCGTGGGACAGCAGCAGTGCCAGCTCCTGAAAGGAGCAGTCTGACTCCCTCCTTGCCCAGGCAAATCTGCCTCTTTTCTTTTTAGAAATAGAAGGACTTTTGCACTGATGCTAAGAAATTAGTTTCACTCTGGGGACGTGTGCTGCTGTGAAAACTGCCTGGTTTTCCATTTCAGTTTCATCATTGGAACATGAGATTTATTTTCCAACAGGCAAGTTTGAGTTCTGTTCTGAAACAGGAGAAAATAAATCTTTGGCTGGAAGGACTATTATTAGGAAGGACTAATTAGGAAATTAGCTATTTCTTGCTTCCAGATATATAAATAGGATAAGTATGTCCTTCTGTAAAAAAATCATTAGCAGAACTAGCTCTTTAGTATACCTACAAATCCATGTCTACTGAATGTACTAAACAATAACAAGGTGCTCCCTTAGAATAAATTTAATTCACGGAATCACCAAAGACAATAATGCTAATTGTTAGTAGTAGCAACACTGCTTGTATTCACAAAGCTTTGTACAACTTTGCTGAATTCTGTGTTTTGCAAATAAACAGCAACAGCTGTCTGGAATTCTCCCATTCCTCAGGTCTCCAAAACCAATTTAGTCCATACTGACAATCCTTTGTGGTCTGGTAAGGAATGGGAAGCACAACATCTCGACAAACTCATCGCACCTCAGTTATCTGGCTCCTGGCTACTGTGTGTGGAATGTTGACTCTCTGAGAGGGAGCAGTCAAGAGTATATGTAGGGGTATTACAACGTGTGTGTGTTGTTTCAGGTGTCACCCATCTGCCCCTGTGCTGCACAGCTCATTTGAATGACGGAGGGAACCAGTTGATTATACGAGGCTCAGTACAAGCACCGGAATCCTCAAGGAAGCTCTTAAGAGCAGAAACCTTTTAAAGTTCAACCTGGGAAGATGGTGAGGAAGACAAGGGTACTTTGAAGGGTGCAGGGAAATGAGAAAAAGAGAGTAGTTATTATCTTTAACGTATCGTATTATAATTCTTAGTTTTAACATCTGTAAAATGCATGTGCTGATAATTAGCAATGATTTTACAATGCTTTAAAAATAAAAGCATTTCTGACAGCTGTCTTTTAGGAACCCATCAGATTAAGTGCTACATAGATATGGACAACAACTCTGAATATATTACTCACCATGATTCTGTTACTGTTTCTGAGACATTTGCTTATTGTTCACTAACAATAAGGGAATCACACATTTATATTAAAGTATAAATTCAGGTTGCTGAATCTTAGTACACAAATATTTTTCATTCTTACCTCAACTTCTACTCTTGTGAAGAGCTGACACAGTGTCATTGCACACAGCTCTTTTCTGCAGGCAGAGAGAAAGAGGGAGAAAAATACACATATAAAAACAAAGTATTTGATTTTTTAAAGCATTGACAAAGCCAGAGCCAATATTGGGGAAGGTTTTTAAGTACCTTGCAGTGAAATTCCTTGAAGTGTTGCTTTTGATATTTTTTTCTACCAAGATTCTGCACATACCTGCTGCTTGCTCATCGGGCAAGCAACTTGCTGGCTGTTCTCATGCATGTTAACAATACTATAGAGTTCTCTGGCCAGCAAAATGTATCTATGTTAACTTATCTTTAAAGAGGTGATTACATACTGGATTTTAAAGCTTTAAGAGCTCTGATTCTGAGAGGAAGCTCTATCTTTTATTCTCTCATCTGCAAAATGGGATCAGTAACTACCTTCTGCAGAAGTGAAGCCAGGACTTGTTAGTATTTGTTGGTCATTTTGCAAATTGGAGTGTTTACACAGAGGTGTTAATGAACTGTCAGTACGTTTGGGACCTTCAGTACTTTTAGAAATCATAAATTTAAGCATCAACAGGCAGGAGAAAGACACTGCAAGAGGATAAGCATAATCGCTTCCACTTCTGACTTGGTCTTTTCACTGTGATTTCACTTTTTCACTGTGATTTTTAGGGAGAAATGCACATTTGCTTTTTAAATTGGGGAAATTATAAAAGAAAACCTTCAAGCAATCTTTCTTCTGGTCTTGTTTTGGGCAAAATACAAAAGAGGAAAGGAAAAGCTTAGAGAAAAACTAAGGGGTCCTCTCTACTTTCTGCAGGAATCCACTTTTAAGGTTTGATTTTCTAACACATAACACATTAGGCTTTCCTCCCAGTAAGGCACAGAAATAAGAAGTTTTAAGTGGAAGACAGAAACCACGTCAGGAGGCTTCTGAGGAGAGTGGTACTGTCCTGTCCTGCTGCAATATTCGGGAAATTTTACAATGAGTGTGACAGTTCTGCATTTCCTGATCTGCAGGTTTGTGTGGAGGATGTTCTCCTGGTTCCAGTTATTTGTGTTACGAATCTCTAGATTCCACACCCCATCCATCCTTTCTCTTCCCATGACTTTGCCAAGCTGTTCCTTCTGTCTTCTCACAGGTTTCAATTTGAGCCTTCCCCATCCAGACACCAGACTTTGAACAGTTCTCAATTTTTAGTGAGTGGGCAGTCTCCTTCCTTCCACAAAACACCTCCAATTTAGTTTCTTTCTTTGCCTATTCCTACATCAGCTTTCGTAACTGAAGACATAGCTCTTTTTCAATCTTCCAGCACAAATCCTTCATAGGAGCAAGCTGCAGTACACTACTGCATTTGCAATGCTCATTACTCTCATACATTCATAACTGTAAGAGCAGTAATAATAATAACAAAAAATTATTGGGAAACCGAGATGGACGTTTCATCAAGATCAGCTTTTTATAATGTCTATTCTCTAAGTGTGCAGGTGCCAAGATTAGCTAATGACAGCTTGAAAGGCACTTAAGATCTGCTCTACTAGTTCAGGTGTGTTTCAAAATTAATTGCCTTAAAAAAAAAGTTTAGTCACTTAATAAATCAGAACTACTGTACTTAGATACACTACATATTCCACATGAAAATGTGGTACATGGATTCTGCAAATGCAAATTTTATTGAATGTTTATAAGGTGAGAGATATTTTCCAGACATATTTTCACTGCAGCTGTAAAGGTTTTTTAATACTTTAATGAAGTATTTCAGCATATTATAAGCCCACATGTATTGAGAAATAAATACATTGCCTAATTGGTTTATTGAAATATTTTTCATTATTTCAGTGTCAGTTGCTATATATAGCCTCTTCATTGGGATCTCAAAGAACTGCTTTTGTTGAGTCAAGCAAAAATAAAAATCTAATGAAAAATCCTAGATGTTTGAATGTGGAAAGATGGAGAAAATTAACACTTGTTTTGCCCATCTTCTTAATTTACTTTCAAACGACTTCAAATGAGGTAGAGGAATGAATAAACAGAGGGGGGAAATAACATTTATTTTATCTTGTTCGTAAACCATGTAGGAAACTGTAAACATCTATGGATTTCCATGACTATGGCTGTTTCACAAAGAAAAAGAATGTAAAATCTTTCTTATGCTGTAGTGTAATGTGCAAAACATAGAAGAAAATGAAACTAAACAGTGGCAGAGCTGGAAATAATGTTTCACCATTTGCAAACACTTTCTCTAGCCATTCAGATACGAAACGTACTGCATGACAGCATTACCCCCAAGTATTTCCTCCTCATAAAAACAGATCTAGAAGAACATGTGTCTTGGCTTAGCTGAATCTGTTTGGGAGACTGCTTAGCAATGGAGAAAAAACCTCTAAATGTAATTTTCAGTAGGATTAAGAAACTTACAATGAATAGCCCTGCCACGTCCAGGTCACAGTATCCTAAGGAAAAAAAAAAAAACCACAGAAACATATGAAAAAAACAGATGAAATTTAGAGAGCAGAGAAGTTACAATATAAAACAGGCATAAGTTTACTGAAAAGCAGATGAGGGTTTTATAGTCCTGTAGTGAAAATAAATGAGAATGAAAATGTCAAGGTGACCAAGATTCCTTGCCTTAAAAATCTGGAAATAAGCCTGGCAGAATTTTGATAATATCAACAATTGGGAATAAAATTTATATAGTTACCTAGATATTTTAAATCATTCATTCTGATCCAAATAACAGAACTAGGACAAAAAAATCTAGTAAGACTTTTTCAGAGGACTCATTAGTGCCATGAGAAAGGTACCCTCATAAATACATGTTTGATTTAGTTTGATCTATCTTTTTTTAGTTTTTGCTTTGTTTTTTATTATATTGTATATTACTTCTTATATATAACTTTAGAATGTACATTGCATCAGTGAATCAGTGATAAATCTTATCAGTGAGATGTGATCTCAGTCCCATGGTATCACAGGGGGGAACCCTAGTGGTTCATGTCAGTTTTGAAATTGACTTGTAAAAGGATTTTACAAAAGAATCTTTGTAAATTACAACAGTAATAACAATCACTTGGTTTTCACCTTAAAAACCATTAGGAATGAAACATTTGGTCTTTTCTGGGTTTGCTGGACGACTAGATAATAATAAAAAAAAAAAGTTAAGAAGTTGCTAGAGTCATGTCCCAGCACTACACCCATCAGTGAAGCAGAGCCATGTACTTTAAAGAAAGTGAAAACATTTACTACCAAAATAAGGGAAAGTTGCACAAAAAACCCCATCTGCCAAGCTGCCCCTCTGAGGTACTCCCCTGAAGAAGGGGGTGTTGAAACGCATGGCTCAGCTTTGCTTTTGTTCAGAAACTTTGCAAGCCCTTTTGCAGGAAGAGTATTTTGAGCCTAAAGGAAAAAACGATGACTAGTAGGGAAGTTGTGAGCACTTTAGACTTCAAAGTACAGGCTCTGTGGCTTTGCAGGAAGTTTCTAACTTCCGCTGCAATACTTTTCTGTGCTCCCTCTTACTTTAACTATAGCTAAGAACCCCAGCAGTAAGTTTTTCACAATCAGAATAGCAACTACACCATGGTGACACTTGGGAAATCCAGCTGCTTCCAGGAGCTCTCCAATGCTAAAGCTAAGGACAATAACTTCTCGAGTGACATGGCAAAATGTTTATCGCAGGCACCATTTAAGTCAGGATTTTGATTTCTATGTTGCTAGGTATCGATAGAGGAATGTTCTGCTTACCAGCTTGTTGGGGTATCGAAGCAACACAGGCTGCACAGGGACTCGTGGAACAAAGGCACCTGCAGCCACAAATCAGAATTGATTGTTAAGACTAAGCTTATTACAGCAGTTGGGAGTTTTAAGTGATTCATGTAAGACATGGTGTCTGGAAGGAGACATTTTTAAAAAGGCAAGAAGAATGGGAAGCAGTTTTTCTGTTGTGGTTTTTTTTTGGGGGGGGAGGGGGGGGTGGAGGTGGTATTTTGGTTTGGGTTGTTGGGTTTTTTTTTCTTAAATCAGCAGCACAACTAGCAAGATGTCAGAACAAAAAAGGGCTAGTCTCCATTTCCAGGAGAAAGTTGCTTAGGATTCCTGGACTGCTCAAACTCATTTTCTGTGTATCATCTTCCCATCTGATTGGCATTCATTTCAACAGATTAGATGCTGTTGAACGTTTCCTGAATTTCCTGAACCCTCCTCTGTTCATAAGTGATAGAATCTGAGGATGTAGCACTGCTTTTGTAACTTTGCTACCCAAGACACTGTACGACAGTAAGAAAGGGGCGCAAAATGGCTTTAACTGAAGTGCAGCACAACAATCTCATGATCAGTGATGAGAAGTACCTTTCTGTGTTAAAAATATCCTATTGGCCTGCCTTGCTAAGCACTGTGCAAGGAGATTTCATAACTTGGTTCCTTAGTCTAGCATGGCAAAATTTAGAGGACTCTAAGATGGCATGACTGAAGTTAAGCTAAAAGAACCTCATGCATAGCAGGTATTTTGGCAGTTCATCTCATATAATCACAGTCAAGTTTCTGGGTAAATATATTAGATGAAAACTGTACCCAGAACAAATCCCAAACAACTAACTGTATACATCATAGGTATTCTGCATCCTACATATTACCAAAAATCAGAAAGGTAAATTGACTAGTATAAAATAGTAGGTTTAATGCCACCGACACTTTAATGATGTAAGACATTAATAAAGTGCTGTTGTGGATGATGCATCTGGAGAAGTATAGGCCTTACCAGAACTACCAAATTAATATTTCACACATGATCTACCAACAATGATGAGACAAAATCTCTCACCTTGTTTAAATGTGATCAGGCAAGATCGGTTTGTGCAGGTGCCTTCTGGGAAAATCAGTATCTTGGATTTAAAGAGAAATAAATACATATATACACAAACATTTAATAAGAAGATTATACTTCAGCATCAGTTACATACAGGCCAACTTTTCATGCACGCTTTGTGACACGTTACGCTGCATCACAAGAATGTCACTACTGTTTCAAAAGGAAATGAACAAATAAGTGAATATGCTCATGGTAATATTAGCCTGTTAACCTGATCCATCTTGATTTGGAAACAAATCTTTTGCAAGAGACACAGGCTATTGTAAAGTATGATAGAGACAGCTGCACATACCTGTTTACAGTTAGTCTTTGACTATGCATTCTTTAATCAGAAGTTGTTTGCTGGTGCTATGGATGCAAAAATGGGTATGTTTCTGCTTAGCATAGGTCATATGCCCCAGAAGACATTTTAGGAACTGACCAAAGAGTAGGCAATCAGTTCATCTTCCCCTTGTTTTGGCACAGTGTTGGGAGCAGCACTAATCAGCACCTCATGCCATTAACAAGCCCAAGTGCTGCCCAGCCTGTTGAGTTGTGGTTTTAGGCAGAGGGCATGGGGAATGCAGCTACTCCCTCTCTTCTGTTGTGGTGACAGAATGCAGCCCAGGCACTGGGAACAGCATATGACAGACATCATTTTATGGTCGAGCTTCTCAAAAAAAACAAAAAACAAAACGAGTAGGAGGAAGGTGTGGGCAGGGCACAGGACACAGGACTGGGAATCACCCAGTGACACTCCAAATAGTACTACTGACTCAGTCTTGGAGATTCCCAGATTACTTGACTCATAGACTATTTATGCCGTAAAAGAGATCTCATTTTGATGCCAAGTGCAGAATTGGTGTAAAGCCAATTCCCCTTTCCTCCCCATGCTGTTTTCAGCAGAGATTAGATATACCAGAGCTTTGCTGGAATCACTTCACCCATAACAATTTAACGAATCTTAAGCCTCAGTAATAAGAACAGTATTACATAAAAAAAGCCTTTCTAGCTTTGACGTGCGTATTTAAAATCTTCTATATAACTGACAAAGTGAAAAAAATAATGGAGGCTCTAAAAATACTTCCCACATCTTAGAAAAATGCATTTATGAGTCAAATTAAAGTAGCCTGAACACTACCTAAAAAACTTTTTGTAAGGTGCTTGCAAAGTAAAATGATGCATGAAACGTCCAAATAATGCCATTTCAAAGAAGTGGCAAGTGTTGCTCTTCCCTCAGGGTGAGAAGCAACTACATTTGAATATTCTCTGTTTCTAGAGACTATTCACAGAGCAGAGCAGTGCATTCAGGTTGAGCTGCCATACGGACACCTGCTACTGAAGTCTGTATTTTCACTAGCCTGTTTTAATTTTCCTCAAGAGGCATTCCTTGGAACAAAAGTGGAGGAAAAGGTAACTTTTCTCAGTCATTTAGGAAGTGGCCAACTATGACCAAATAGATCTTGTGACTTTAGCTACTTAACCAGTCATTTCGAGCTTTTAATTTTTTTATTTTAAGCAAATCAACCCTTAAGAAAACAAGTCAAGAACCAATTCAAAACACAAACCGTGAATTTATGCACAAATCTACACAGGGTATCTTTGAAGAAAGGTCTTACACCACTGACTATTTTTACAGCAGTGTGGATACTGTATTTGTAGTATCTGAAGGCAACATTGGAGCACAGTCAATGCAAGGGAAGAAAGCAGAGAGGCACTACCAAATGAGATCTTAGGTTCACAAGTTCCAGGTTTTCATTCTTGCTAATGATGTGATTTCCATCCCAGCCCTCTGCATGTCATAAGAGCTGCTGCCTCAGCATTTTTCTCCCTCCAGAGCAACCCCTGCTCTGTTAGCTCCTCAAAGTGGAAAGCTATCCAAGACCTAAAAATGCAGCAGCCGTCTGCTGTTGAGGAATCATCATGGGAAACAGTGTGCAGCATCAGTAACTATTGCTTCCATCTTAAAATCCTACCACAGTTCAGGCTAATCAAAAAGTCTTGGTTTTACTGCATTAACCTAAAGACTGAACTGAGTTGCACCTCAGCTATTCTTCACATGCAAAATTGATGTTTTAAGTTTAAGTACTGTTCATTCTGGAGCTTGGACAGCCCACATTACTCATCCCATCAATTCTCATCCCCAAACTGTTGTGAGCACAGCTCTGCAAGAGCTTCTTGAACTAGCTTGAGAATTCACGTACAGCAATTCAAGTTGTCTGCTACACCACAGACAGCCTGTTACGACTTAACTAGGGTAAAGAGAAGGCCAGGAGCCGTCTGGATTTTGGAACAGCAATTGCTACTGGCTGGATTTTAACTGACCCATTTGTCTTGATGAAACCTTTTGGGTACCAGCCTCTCATATGACTGGTTTGGAAAAGGAGAATATCTCAGAGTTGACTTCAATTTCGTACATCAACAGAATCCTGCTCAGCTGGGCACTTGTGGTATTGTGACCCACAGTCAATATGGACAATGAATACATAACAGAACAGTAGTAGGATATTTATTACCTGTGGCCACTGGCCTCTTGATAATGCTCGCTTAGTTATCTCGGTGACCGTATTCTTTCGTGAATCAGGGTCTTGACGAGAAACTGATACAGGCTGAAGGGAACTTAGAATTGCTGTGAAAGAGATTAAAAAAAATTAATTTTCTTATGCTAGTGCTTAGAAAACATATGCGTTTAAGGCTCCCTTGTAGCAAAAGATTTGTTATTCTCATACTAGGAGACAGACTGTACAAACAGCTCCCAGACTAAATAGATAAGAGTGTTATTATTGTCTTCCTCCTGCAAAACACAGCAGGCAGTTATGTCCTACGCTGCCAGCTGAGGAGCTTTACAGTGGGTAGAAACATGCCAAATCCACCCAAATGCATTCTGCTAGTATTGCTGGGATCTTTCACTGAGCATTCCTACACAGTTCTAAGGAAAGGACCTCACTGGGTTTCTGCTCATGAGCCACACTAGGCCTAACTCATGCAGACTGCAGTCAACAAGTAGTTTGAGCTTGTGTTGAAAAAGAAAAGATGGCTCTTTTCAGTTACAAGGCACACAGATGTCATGTGTAAATTACAGAACAAAATCCACCCCTCATTTCATCAGAAGTCTGCATCAGAACGTGGGGACCTTTGGAGATGTGATGAGAAACCTGGGGAAGAATTATTGACTATGTCCCACTTCTGTGCTTTTAAAAGAAGATCAATTTATTATCAGTTACTTTATTTCCCACACAGACACTTTACTGTGTTGCCTTCTGAGTTTAGTTTTGGGTTACTGTTGGTTTATTCTTTTGAGATTCCTATAGAGATAGGAGACATACAGCCAGCAGAAAGTCTACAGCTGATTCTAGTAATAATGCAAACAGGAATTCTTTTTTTTTGCCAAAAGGAGGAGAAAATAATAGAAGCATGAGTCATCTGATCTCTTCCATTCTCTGCATTTCCTTTTTGAATAACTTCTCCTTTATTCTTTCCCAGTTTGACTCCCATTAAAAAAAAAAAAAATCCTTAACAGTGCCTGTAAGTTTAAACTTACAAATATGGTATTTTCCAGACTGCTGCAGTTTAGGTCTGTTTTGAAATAACCTTCACTAATCCATGTTCTACATTTGTGGGCCAGCCTGTTAAAGGACAGCAGTCGAACAGATTTCTCAAGCTTCCTACTGGCAGAATTTTAAGAGAAAGTCTGTATTCTGAGCAGTTATGAAACATGCTTTATATATAAAAAAAAATTTTAAGTGGTACATCTTTCATATCTGAAAAGAAATGGCATACTTTTAGACATTTTGACCAATTCAGACAGATTACTTCCAGTGAAATCCCTGGGGTGAGTTACCTGTCAGTATCTTTGGAACATCAGGATTCAAAGAAGTCTGCCCCTAAATCATTATCAGAGATCAGATTTTTGGCTTCATGTCAAATTACTGACTTCTGACATTTTATTTTTTCAAAAATACTTACTGCCAAGTATTGGAGTGGACAGGTTCTCTGCTCTAGACACTATTGATGGCATTCCAGTTGGCGCACAAATAATAGCATCAAAAAAGCTTGAATGAGGAGCCGCAACAAAGATTGGGGCTTCCCGCAGACTCGCTATCTTGCCTTTTACTTTAACTTGGAAGCCCATGACGAAGAACAAGGTACGAGTTAGGCATGAGAGAGTTGTCTGGATCATCCTCCTTGTAAAGAGAAACAAAAATATATCGTCCATTTTACAGTTAGTATTTCTTTTGTGCTTTAAAACAGAAGCCCATGAAAGATTTCCTAGTTCCCACCAGCACTGGGGCCAGGCGCAGGGTAG
>BJBW01026538.1:0-11847 GCA_004320125.1 Scolopax mira
CAGTGGATGCACTCAGTCAGATGAAAAGACATACTGGTTAAACCCCAAAGGACATTCCCCATTCTAATACAGTAAAAATCTCTAGAGTTGCATTTTCTTGAAGTACTAACTACTAATTTATTTGGAACCATTTCCAAAGAACAGCAGAGGACAGCTCCAGGAAAGGAAGAAGGGTTTTTTTGAGACAAAACTGCAACATTATGATTTAGCCTTCCTCTTTGTTTTCATTAAACTCTTTGAGTGACAAGACATGGAGATCTCATTTCCTTTCTTAAAACATCTGCTAGTGAAAGGATCTGGACTGAGTACACTAGAGGATGCAAGTAAAAACAGAGGTCAATACTCAGTGTCAAACTGCTGCCAACTTCCTTACCAGAACTGTAAAACAAAGTTCAGTATAACACCTTGAGTCCTACTAATTGTAGGCAGCTGGGATTTCTTTTAAGCTAGGCATTTACTCAGATTCTTCTAATAAAAGAATAATTCTTCTAGTTACAGTGGGCGAGAAACACAAATTTAATTGCCCTTCTGGTTTTTTTGGGGGGGCAAAGAAAATTGGGGAACCTTACATTAGTACACCTTTAAGGAAAAACAGGAACTTTCCAGTAAGACTATGTAGACAATCTAGAGAAAGCATCTTGTGAATAGCAGACTCATGCAGCAGTGCTGTTAGCCAAGACATGAAGCAACAATAACAGCCTGAGCCAAAAAATATCTCATCTTTAGGAGAAACCTTCAGCCTTTAGATCTGGTATCTAGATCTTTGCTTGCCTAACTGTATTATTTGATAAGAAAACTGCTTACAATCACGAGGGAAGTCCCTGAACAGAAGGGGTAGAACGCATAACCAAGTACCCAGCAATCCTGACAAATCCTCTAGTATCTGGGCATCAGCTAGAACCATCCTTATCACAAAAGGTGTAAGGTCAGAATGCAATGCAGCTGAAGGTCATCTTAGAAGAGAGACCAACGCACAGACAAGAAGTCCAGTCCTGAAAAGACACTTGGCATTAAGACACCTATTACAGGCTTCTGTCCTAAGCAATAACAAGGATTTAAGCTAATGTAGCAACTCTGCTTTTTTACCAAGTCTAGTAACTTGGTAAACTTGGTAGTTACTGCAAAGGGGGTGAGAGAATCAATTAATTTAAATAAATATTGCCCTCACTGAGTAACTGCACTTTTTGAACTTACTGACTTGGGTGTTTCAGTGGTTTCAAGCTTCCACATAGCATGCCAGTCAGTAGCAGACCATTATTATTACCTTTCCCTCTGGTCTCTGTGTATACATGTCTAGATAAAATAATCCTTTCATTTAAGGCACAGCAGGACTACAGCTTGTGCATTAATTCCAGATATCGTCTTTTCTTCACTGAAAGCCTTCCTTGAAAGTTATTCAAGTTTTGTTTGTGAGATTTGTTTTGTTATAAACAAACTGCTTTATGACTACAATGAAATAAACACAAATATACCAAAGCAGCCTTTCATTCTCTGCCTAGAGCAGACAAATGTACATTTCATTTTATTTACTTTCCTGCCTTTTGCCCCTTCTGAAAGAAAACAAGATTTCCTTGATTTCATATAAAAATCTTGGATCTCTCAAGCCAGAAGCATTCAGCAATTACATACAATATGTGAACCAGCAGCAGCAGAATAAAGTAGAAGATGGTGTTGGACAGACCAAAAAATTACTAGTGTTTCTCATCTACTTAGAAGTTCAATAGTAAACTAAAAACAATGGGGAAAAAGACTCATCAAGCACAATAAAAATGTGGTAAGTTAAAGCCCAGTAAGTCTCTGCCTGTTACAAGCCCCTACAAGGCTTTCCAATTGCTGTGTACTTCACAGAGCAGGGAAAAGGCAACTCTTTAAGACCTGGGGACTTCCAAACCTCAAAAAAAGGCCAACTCTCAAAAGCCAATTCTCACCACAGCCCAGTTTCTAGCCCTTTGTAAGGAACGGGTAGGGCAGTTACAACAAGTGTCTGTTCTGAGAAAAATCACCGATCCAAATTATTCTGCTTTGCTTCTGGCTAAGAAACATACCAAAGAACAGCAAAAGGTACCACTGTTTTGGTAAGATAGACAGTTTTCTTTCACTCATCCAAAGAGCTTGCAAAACAGATTACTCTGTAAGCATAGTTAAGGCTAGACTTTACCCTTGTTTTCCCTATTTACAAAACTACAGAGAAGTCCACCAACATGCAAAAAGAAAAGTTCTCTGCATGTATACATATAAATTCACTCTAACATCTGTTCAAAAATTAAAAATGGCTGTTTATTCATTCTGTCTTTCTCCTCTTCTATGCCCCTACTATATTCCCCTTCAAATACGGGATCAAAAACTTTTTATTTCACCCCAACTTCATTCAGAAATCATTACTTAGGACATGAAGACCCTTTCTTCCACATCTGTAAGTCAGTAATTCTATCTGCATTTTACACTGTGAGGCACTAGGAATAAGAGAGCTTTTTTTTTCCCTTTCCCAAAGCTAAGCAAGTCATTTATTAAATCCCCAACTTCTCCAAGATAAAACACACAAGAAGATTAACAGGAATTCATTTGTCTATGGAACAGAGAAAGAGGTAAGTTTTTTCCCCCCTCTCTTTGCACACCCACACCTGTATCCTGAGGCATCCAATGCAATTTTTTACTTCCCCAAGTGGCCACCTCACTATTCTTTCTGAATGCTTAGATCAGAAGGTTGAATGTGTGCAGTTTGCTTTACTGCACTGGGATAGTCTTCACAACACTGTTTTAAAGATCACAAAGTAAATCTAGCTATAATCATTCTGAACTTTTCTAGCACTATAGTTCTGGTTCCTACATTCAAGGTCTGTAGGTTCCCCTTAGACTAACCAGATGAGCAAACTCAAACCCCTTGCCTGCCTTCTCAGCTTTATTTGGTTTCACTAGCAGTGCCTGTACCACCACTATACTTACTAGCCCTTCCCAGGGTAGAATACCTTCCTGCCATTTATCAAGTATTTTCACTGCATAATTATAAGTGCACATGACACACAGTAGCCAAGGGCCATTTGGAATTCAGTACACTGTTAACTTAGTCATTCTAGGTAACAATTTATGATTTGCCTTGGGAGTCAGCTAAGCCAAAGTGCTCTGAATTTGCAATCCAGATTTATTTCAGAGAACAAAGTTACCAGCTAATCTTCAAGACTGAAAGACTTCCATCAGCCCCCCAGTGGCTTAGAAAATAACGTTATTATTCTAACGTGGTTTGTTCTTTGGTTTTGTGTGTAGTTTGCTGGTTTTTGGTTTGCTTTCTTTTTCTTAAAACCCTATGCAATACCTCCTTATATATTGAAGGAAGAGGATGAACATATGCAAAGATTTACTTCCATTCACACATTTTACAGGCTTCTGACTGATTGATTGGTAAATTGAACCATCCTGTAGCTTTCCACCCATCCCCAAAAAACCTCCTGAGCTTTTCTTCCCCACCCACCCACACAGCACCCCTGTGTACAGCAGTACACCCAGCTGTACTGCTTTGCTGCTACTGGTAACAGCTGTAGAATCAGTAGTGGGGAGGGACTTACACTGGTCACTCGACGGTAGATCTGCGCAGCATTTTGGCACTCGGAATAAGGATACTCAGACGTGGCCATCTCTAGCATACACATCCCAAAAGCATATACATCAACGGATTCATCATATTTCTCCTCATACATCTCGGGGGCCATGAACTCTGGGGTACCTTAAATTAAAAGAAGGATTCAGACTCTAAATGTCTCAAAGCGAGCAGAGGTTGCTGGCGTTACTCACCGCAGGAGGAAGCGGATGGGCAGACCTGTGAGACAAAAGAAAGTGGAGGCAAAAAGAAGAGGGAGGAAACCCTTAGTCACTGTTGCATCAACGGACTTTGTGAGTCTTCCATTGCAAGGCCTTTATGAAATAAGAATGGCATGAAAGGGCTGATGCAACTCCTGGTTTATGTACGTTAGTTAATGCAAGTATCACAACGGACTGGATCAGGCTGGAGTCAAATGGAGAGGAGGGGATAAGAGGGGGAAACTGTAGACTAGCCACAGGCTGCAAACCAAATACTAAGGAGGGTTAAGACACTTACCTTTTCTCCCTGTAAGAAAGAAGGTACATTAAACCTTGTTTCAAAAAATTACCTGACTGCCCTCTGCTGCAAAAGTAGTAGTATTGGTAAGAGCCCACAGCTAGTCTCTGACCTGGTGCTCTCCATCTACTTTTTGAAGTAGAATGGTTCAGGAAAGGCCTTGCAATGAAAAACTCTGTTGTTACAATTATAAATCTTCATGAAAAAAAGGATAAAAAGTAATTTTCTGCAAAGGCCACTCACCAGAGCCCTTTTCTTCATATACTTACCATCCCACCTGCAGTATATTTATAGGCCTACTGCAGATACAGGCATTAGTGAGGGACATCCTACAGTCAAAAATACTCAGAAATACAGAGAGATTGAGTTACAGGCATAGAGCGTGAGATTCAACAAGTCCCATTTAAATAGTGTGCAGAAAATTATTGCCCAGTGAAGCATCACAGCATCCCCTCTGTAAGCAAAGGGTCTGCATTGTATGATCAGATTTACTTTAAGCCAGAGGTGCAAGTTTGCTTTTTGTAAATTTAAGCACAGAATTATTTCCTGCAGACACCACATTCAAGACAGTTTACAGATCATTCTAGAGCACATTAGTTTTTGTCACACTAAACAAAAAAAAGAAGATGCAATTGCACTCATTTATCCAATGGCTAACAGTTAACAGATAGCTTGATGCAAAGTGGTAATTTTCCAATGATAAATTTGAGCATAAGTAGTGTATGCTTAAGAAATTACATTTTTGATACAATATATTTTTCTTGCCTATTAATACTTTGGCTTTGTTAAGTAGCAGGAAATATTTCAGTGACAGCTTGCAAGATAATTTACTGGTATATACACCATTGATCCCATCTAGGAATCTAGTATAGGACTGTTAAGTAATACTGCATTTTAGCAAGCTCTAAATACTGAGAGTGAGAGCAACTTCATTCCCTGTAGCCTATTCACCCAACTATAAAAACAGAGCTGATAAAACCAATTCTTTAAAGAATTCACAAAAAAAACTATAATAGCTCCATCTAACCAATTTATGAAAAAGGTCATTAGTGGATACAGAAGAGCAGACCAAGTACAAGGCAATACTTCCTCAATGCACCCTCCTAACTTACATAAAAATCCACATTCTATACACTCCCTGAGTAAGGCATTATACCACAGTCTGTGATATAAAAGATATATACTGACTTTCTTTAGTTTGTTTACTCAACGTGCAAGAGACTTAATAGTAACCCCTTCTAAAAAAAAAAGTGGTTGTATAAAATAATGCTAGGCTAAATATCAAAATGGTGTTTAGTCACCAAAATGCATTTCTCGAAGCATCATGTTAAAGCTGATATTTATATGTAAAGTCAAGAGCGGTTTTATCAACAATGTTGCACCAAACTGTTGGGTAGAGCAATGAATCTATATTCCAAAATACTTAATGTTATTAGACAAATTTCAAAAGCACGAGAAAAACTTCAACATGTAATCTCATCAGGAACACAGAACGACCTCAACAGCCAAGAAACAAAGCCTATAGGCTTCCAGGCTTTGACCACGTAACCTTTGAAACCATATTTTGTAAGAAAGCTTGTGAAAGATTCAAGTTTCCAAAGAGGTAGACTGGCTCACCAGCCTCCAAAACAGGAGAGGCTTACCTATCACACTTTTGGCAAAAGAAGCACGTTTCAGGGTTGCCAGACCGAGGTCTCCAATTTTGACTGATCCAGTGGGGCCAGTAATAAAGATGTTATCGCATTTTAAGTCTCTATGAATAATGGGAGGAGTGCGCGTGTGTAGAAATTGTAAGCCTTTCAGTATCTGACGGCACCAGCTTCGCAGTACTTTAATTTTCATCACTTTAAATCTTTTCAAATACCTAATGAAAAAAGTAACAGAAGGTTAAACAGGTTCTTCTAACATGTAGTAGATTATGCTGTATCATTTGCTGTTCTGAAGTAAGAAAGCAACAATTAAAGAGAAGCACAAATTTCAATTTCACCTTCTAATTTAAAAATCTAATTGGGCATTTTAAGACTTCAGAGGAGCTGAAGATGATTTCCCCTCCTAAAACTTAAGCAGCCCTACTCAGGATTTCTAATCCCCTTCCTCTAGCCAAGGGACTATACTGCTCAAAGATAAATGTAAAATGTTTGATCTATAGCTAATAACTCATTTGTATACAAAGTCACCTTATTGTAATTTGGCAGTTGCCTTCCTAGGTTTCAAGGCGCTGCTTCCCTAACAAAGAGTTAAAACCTTTTGCATTGCAACAATCTTTTGTCTATTCATTTAAGAAGGTTTTTTTTCTTACCTACCTTTTATTCTCCAACTGCTTAATAGTTATAATCTTTTCATTAATTAAATGTAGCTGGGAGGAAAGGTGGGGCACTAGAGATGAAAAGCTAGATGAAAAACAACCAAGTACAGAGTCATTGCAAAGAGCAAAAAAGCTCATCAAGAGCTCAGAAGTCATTATACCATAGTTATCAATATTAGTCACTCACTACTTCAAAAGCATGGACAGGGCAGGGAATTCTTTAAAAGGCTCTGCCAAATAATTGACATGGGAGAGTTGGTACACAAAGTCAGTATCCCTTTGTAGGTAGAATGTGAATCAAACTTAATTGTTCTAACATTGCCACTTTTTAAAGTCCTGTATCAGAAGAATCAAATTTCATACCAAAACTGTTTTCCAACACTTATGATTTAAGACTACAATCTTATTCTATTCCTTCATTTCAACAGATTAACGGTGCCATAAGGTGGATAACCTATGACAGTATTTAATTGCTTTCCAGCAATGTATCCTCACAACCCCTCTTTGGGTGAAACAATTTGAAGTCAACTGCTGCTGTTTTCTTCCTTTTGAAAAAGTATTGGCTAAAATACATTGAGAAAAAAGAACTAGGATGGTTTGTAGAGCAAGGACTCTTATCTTATACAGCTAACATTACTCAAAGTCCCAGATAAAGACCAGTTTCATACAACCGCAAGACTGGTAGTAAATTCTGTGCTCCCCATGGAGTTTAGCAACTACAATTTTAAAATAAAACCAACTCATGTTCTGTGGTAATGTTCAGTCTCTTCTGCATATCCACTTAATCACGAAAAAAAGTCTTGATGAAGTCACCTGAATCAATGCCAATCTAAAAATGCAGTATATTACTCCCTTTAATTTCTCTAGTTCAAAAGAAGATCTGGAAAATCAAGTTGCTAGCAATAATCCTGCTGCGAAAACAAATCTGTAAAAGCAATTGGGACCCAGTTCCAGAAAGAAGTCAAGTCTCAAAACATAATGTAAAGACAGGCAGGGAAAAAGCCAAGCCAAGGAAGGAGACAAACTGAAGGAGGTTCTGGATCACATCAGCTACCACTTGAATTCTTGCTATTGACACAACCCTCATTCATCTCTCTTGAGCCTGTTCCAAAGATCACATGGTAGGGGCACTTCAGTTCAGCATCTGGAATCCCTAATTACATTCTTGGTTTGAAATATGCTAGTGTACTGCCAGCTTCTCACTGTTAAAGGACCTGGGTCCAACCACCACCCAGCAGTGTTGCTGTCATTTTTCCATAACACTGTCATGAACTAAATCACATGTCACTTAAGGCAGAAACCATTTTAAAATGGAAGCATATATAAATACATAAAAATACACAGACAACCCTACCAGCCAATATGCTTTCAGTTTTCCTAGTATCACAGGATAATTGAGGCTTGAAGACATGTCAGGAGGTTTCTCGTTTAAGTTTCTGCTCAAGGTAGGCCATAAAGTCAGACACCGTTACTCTGGACTGTATCCAGCCAGGTTTCTAGTGTCTCCAAGGACAGAACCCACCAACACCTTGAGGCAACCTGTTCCACTGATTATCACTACTGAAATAACTCCTCCTTATATCAATCTGAGCCTCTTTTGTTTCAGTTTATATCTGTTGTCTCTAATCCTCCCGTCATGCACCACTGCAAAGACTGACTCCCTCATATGCCCTGGAAGACTGCTGTTAGGTCTCCCCTGAAGGACCCTCTTCTTCAGCCACCTCAGCTTCTCCTCACAGAGCAGATACTCCAGCCCCTGACCATCTTGGTGGCCCTTCATTGAACTGTTGTTTGTGTTGGTTGGGTTTGGGGTTTTCTTTTGCTGGAAGGCTGCTGACCTATAGCATCTCATCTTGAGCTACAGGAAACCCTACTAAGTTAGTAGGAGTAGTTACGAAGGCATGTGTCCTACCAGATAGCTGACATTGATTTAAAATGGTTTAGAAACACACACTACGGCAGCTTCAGACAAAACTAGTGGCCCAGACCTAGGTCACATTAAAAGCTGCTGTCTTCATTGATAGTATAATTAAAACTTAAAGCAGACCACTTTTTTTTTCCCCCTCAATATTTTAATTCCATGATAGCATACAATATCAGAAAGCAGTTTACTTCACTACAGCAATTGATTTGTAAAACTTTTCCAGAAGTCCATAAGTTCAGGGACTTTTCTTCATGCAAAATTAGAAGTTTGCCCAGACAGCACTTGAAAATAATGAGTCCACAATATTTTAACATTATTTATGTGTATGTATATCTAAATGTATACAAATACACAAAAAAGAGGACAATTTAATTTATCACCACACTTTTCTTTTGTTCACTTCTTTCACATCAACTGACAACAATGTCTATGTCAAAGTCTCAAAACAAGGAAGACATGACTTGTATTAAATGCAGGTAATATAAACATACTGAAAAAAAGATATGGAAGTAATAGTCAGTCAGCCAAGTATCACAAGCAAACACAAGCATGGCACAGGTACATGAAAAACTTAGTGATGCTAAATTTGGCAAACCAGGAATTTCTCAGGAGCCTACAGTTTAAAAGGTCTTCATTTAAAGATTCTATTATTTCTTTCTAACCAAAATAAAAAGATCTTTATACTTCAGAGTTCAAAATAATCCTACAGCTGGCAAACCTGAGCTTCTTCCTATCAGCTCCCTACTTTGTAACTGTCTATTTTACTTTATCATCTTGCTTATGCCACCACATAACAAGACAATCCAAATATTAAAATCTGTGAGGGGGGAAAGGAGTAAGAGAAAAAAAGTTAAATCCAACACTACATAGTCTAGCAGAAAATTAGGTAACTTTAAGGGCATCTGTATAGAGCTGTAAAAATTTTACTTTAATACTGCTCTGAAAAAGCACTTGACCTTATTTACAGTATTCTAGCTGAAATACCTTAAACAACCTCAGAAAAGTCTTCCCTGAACACATGCTAAAAACTAAGTTGCAGTGCCCTCCAGTACTATTTCAAGAGACAAATATTTCCCTGTAATTTCAGTACAGACTCCCAAATAGCCATTTTTTCCTTCTTTAAGTATGTCCATTTGTGGCTATCTATAAGCATCGTAAAAACACAAGACATTCACAGGCTATTTTAACCAAATAGATTGCAAATTGTTTCCAGCTTCTACACATTTAAGATTTAAATGCCTCTCCAAGACTTAAATAGGCACTGAATTAAGGACAAAGACCCACAACCCATGCATTTCAAATGCTGGCAGTTTTATTTCCAGTAGATTAATGGTGACTGGATGCTCACAAACAAGCTCACAGCTCTGCAAGTTTCTACAGTGCAAGGCAAAGGCATGATTTTAGTAGAATTTCTCATAGGCTCCAATTACCACTAGAGGGCCCTCTCGGCAGTTGGATTTGCTGGTGCTTGCTTTTAAGTTTGGCTTAAAAATAGACCTAGTTTCACTCAGCTACTTCACAGGTTGAAATTGCAGGCGTCTGCAGACTTTTTTGTTAGGCACTGCTTCACGAAGGTTCAGCTAAACAAATAGGTGGCAGTAGGGGTTTTTTTAATATATTATTTGTACTGTAGTAATACCCAAGGTGAGGTGAATTAATTCTCGCTTTGAACTTTACAAACCCACTCGTGCTAAATGGAAGGCAACTGGAGAGGAAAATGAAAAATGGCAAGAAGTGAAAATAGAACATTGTACTCCTGAGCTCTCAAAATCTGAATGTTTTCTGCATGTGCTTCTAGGACACTACAAGAAAGATTATGACAAGCTTGCTAACTTAAAGGATGTTCTACTGCACCCTGCAGCACTAGCAAGACTCCTCTTAAACAAGAGCTTCCTTACAGAAGTTGAGCCCTCAGCAAAAGGGCTCTGTTCTAATCTATTCTGAAACATGATCTATTTCTAGTGCTCTGATTTTGTATGAATGATTCTTACATGCTTTGACATGACTTAATTTACTTACGTTTTCAATGTTCCAGATGTCATGAGTTCCGTCACCAGAACAATACACTTTTTTCCTTTGACTGTAGATTCCCAGGAATCATAGAACCTGACAATATTGGGATGCTGAAGCCCTTTCAGCATCCCAGCTTCCTCTTTAAATCTTTGTCGCTCTGACTTGGACAGCTTCCGATCCTAATGAAAAAGAAAAGGTACGTGAGAAAACTTTGCTTTATTTCTTACTCAGAGAAGCAGCAACTTGAAAAACAGCTGGGTACAGTCAGTGAACAAGGAAGAATCAGTATTCTTAAATGTCATTTTGTTTGCAATTACCTTTAAATACACTAGTTAGAAGACATTCTATTACAGTCTTTATCATATATTTTTTTTTTACAAATCTGATTGCTCTCAGAGCTAAGAACTGAGAGTCAGTAAATTATCTCCTCTTCCTGTTTCCTCCTCCTTTACTCAGTAAATTTGGTCATTGCCTGACTTGAGGTGGATGGCAGACATAATATCCTTAAATATAAGCGTTCAAGAGTAGACAAAATAGGATCATTTAATGCATTTCTCTCAGATGGCACAGAACAATAATCTTTAGTTATTCCTACACGTATAATATCCACACCACTGCTAACAGATTGGATTAACCCTCTATATAGGGGGTAGAGCATCAAACCTCTCTAACATATAGTATGCGCTGTAAAGGAAGACGGACAAGTGAATGAGTTGGATTTCCTTTGATTAAAAGTATGACCTCATGATTGAGCAAGTTTCCTGTGATCTAGCACTAAGAAAAACAAAATCATAACTCACACTGGAGACAGAAAGCGATTTCTGAGACAGATTATGAAAAAGCATTCCTGGACAATACTGTTGTATTATCTACCACCAACTGGCTATCATCAAGACTCTGAGCAGCTATTGCCAGAATAACTCTCACATCTCAAGAGAAAAAAGTCTCCGTGGCTCAGTGTTGTTGATTTACCAAGGCATTACCAATGCAGTGGGGATAGAGTCATAAACTGGATCCATATACAATTTGTATTTAAAAAAAAACCACCACACACCACATTTCAGGAGCCCAGAATTTTAGAATCATTGTTTCTAATAGTTATTTAAGAATAACCAGTGACAATCTTGTCAAATCTGAGTAATAATTTTAAGTCACAATATTACATATCTCCTTCTCAATTAAAAGGAGGCAGCAAAAACCTGCAGGGTTTACTTATCCTGCTCACAACCTCATATTGCCCTCCAGGCAGTTATTCCTCCCCCTTTGTTTACAGGTACTGTGTTTTCTCAACATCATTCAGCCATGCTAATATTTAAAACATCCTACATTCACTTCGATCCTTAACTTTTTCTAAGAGGTTCACAGAATATCTTTAGGCATGGACAAGTTTCATTTCCAGATGAACCTCTGATTTTCAGATGTGTAAGAGTCTTCCAGGAAAGTTTGAAAATAAATTTGAAATCTCCTCAGGGATCAGTATCTTAACAGTGACTATGAATGTCACAAAATCACAGA
>BJBW01026648.1:0-11238 GCA_004320125.1 Scolopax mira
CACTCTTAAAGCGCCACCGAGGCTCCGCGGTGGGGAGGGCGGGGGGGTGTAAGAAAAAAAAGAAGAGGAAAAAAAAATAAAGAAAGCACCGAGACCAATAGAAGGAGGCAGCAGAAGATCCTGCCTCTCAATAGTTGGCTGAACTGCGCCCGTTTGGCATCAGCTGAGTTGTATATGACTAATGTGTTGACAAGTCGTGGGGGGGGGGACTGGAGGAGGGGGCCCTTCTGGAAGGTCACAGCCCAGACAGGAGAGCGCAGGATTCTGTGTGAAACTGAAGGAAAAAAAAAAAAAACAAAAAACACCAAAACGTATATCTACATTTTCCAGTGCTTACAGGGCTCCAGATACTATTTGAGCTTTCATGTGTTTCCCTTTCTGTTGTTAACAATTTTTTTTCCCCTGTAGCGAAGAGTAAATTACAGTCTGTCCAACTAAAAGCAATTTCTGCATCTATTCTTTCTTCACATCTGTGATGTGAAGATTGGGCTAAAAAGGGGGGAGAAAAAAAGCAAAAAGCAAAAAAATATTAAATGCAGACAGCTAAAAAAAGAAATCAATATTGTGAAATACATAAATTCAGAGTTGCCCTAATGCTGTTAAGCTGCAAGATGAAAAGCAAACACAACAAAGCAATAAGGAATCTCAACCTGCAGAATCCCCAGGGTGTTACCACAAGATCACTTCACATTTGGGGGTCTTCACAGAACAATTTTTTTTTTTTCTTAATTGCTTTATAGGACCAGACCTTGAAGCCATCCTGCCAATGCTCAGTCTTGTGCACTGTAATGAAACCCGAGAAAGGATGTCCCCCAAAAAGACATTAGGATGAACATATGCAGAAAACTCAGCAACAACATCTGGACAGGGAAGAACATCCATCTGGAGAAGTTTCTAGAGCCATGCAAAATGGACCAAACACACTCCTAAAGCATTGTTTCAGGCCCTTCACTCTAATTCTTGAGAAAACCAAAGTCACAACTGAAGCTCAGTGAAAGCCATCATGCAAGTGCTTATTTCCCTGCATCCCATTTTGGCTGGGACATCAGCCAGGAGAGACTGAAGTGAAAAGTATGAGAGATGAGACCAATATTGGGCAGGGACTAGCTGCTCACGGTTGCCCTTAAGAAAAAGCTGTTGGTAACCAGGGAAGCTGTTCAGTGGAAAATAGCATCTGATGATGCCATTAAAGAAAAATTAAAGAGAGAAGTACAAATGTCTTAAGGGAGGAAAAAAAAAAAAAAAGGAAAAAAGAAGGAAGTTTGCTTTTATTAGGAGTGAAGTTCTGTTAAAAATGGCAATACTTTATTCTCTTTGTTTAGAAGAGAGCTGGTAACTAGCAGAAATGCTTAAGTATTCATTTGAGAGCATTTTGGAGAAGTTCATGACAGATTTTTTTCAGGCAGCTCTTTCAGAATTGCTTTGTTTCCCGTTCTGAAGCCCAAAACATGTTTGGGGCTTAAGAGATACAATGTTATACCATGTAGAATAAATATAACATCTTCTTATACCTCGCTACCTCCTTTACTCATCTACATAACTCTGGCAGCCCTTGACAAATTTCCATTTCATTTAAACAAGTTTCTGTATGATTCAGTTTATTTAAAACACGAGCAGCAGCTGCAGACTAGAAGAGTCTTTCATTTGTTCTTCTGTGGCACCAAAAGGCAAGGGACCAACTTTCAGTGGGTACATAACATTTTTCGTAACAGCCAGCCAATGAGGCAGCGTAATCACGGTCCTGAGCTAGGTTTAAGGAAGACAGGTCACAATTCTGCATGAAAGCAGGGTTCAGTAGTTTTGCTGCTCAGGGAAGAGTTTATCTGAGACCTAAATTAAACAATCTGTTGAAGTGGAGAAACAAGACTGTATGATAACCTCCAGTCAGAATGCTACTTTTCAAGTCTGAAAAATCAAGCATGACCAGGCTTCAACTACAATCAAGGCTAGTTAAGGTTTGTTTTATTAAAATAGAATGTTCTAGATTTAGGGGCTGGGAATTATTTAATTCTTCCTAAAACAAATTCATTTTCCAGCAAGGTCTCAATTAAAGTTTGCACAAAATTATATCTTCTAATAGGAGAAAAAAAAAAATCCTATGCAACTATTACTGTAACTATGATCAAGGGTCAAAGATCTAAAAACATGCTTAAATTAAGTTCTTAAACCATGTTTAGATCTTGTACTAGTTGACAGTATCAGGTTGATCACCCATCACCCTTGCTTCCTGCAGCTACCACATAACACTCTATGAGGAAGCCCTCTTGAAGTTATCAGAGATGTGGCAATGGGACACATCAGCTGATGATACCCTTAATATACTTCAGATGCTTAGCATTTCAGATGACATTGTAAGGCAGGAAGCACAAGGAGAAGACTTCTGCACTAGGACTTCCTAAAATCCCAGTGCGTTTGAGCAGTCTAATTCCAATGGCGCATCCAGAACATCAATGTGCTTTCTCACAGTTCTGGCCACACATGTTCAAGTTTTCCCCTGATCCATCAGCATGAAGTACGTACACAAACCATGGAATCATAGAACATGTTGGGTCAGAAGGTACCTTTAAAGGTCATATAGTCCAACGCACATGGACTGTATGACCAGTGACGACAATCCTCCCAGCCACTGGCTTTCAGTTGAGCACACGCGGAAAGGGTTAAATGGCAAGGTCTGAAACCCAATTTTGCAGTGTGTGTAGATCATATTCTTGTATTAAGTGAGCAGACACACAAGAAATTAGCACAGCAGACCAATACACCCAATAAACAATGGATGCAAAGTGCCTTTGTGAAAATTAAGTAGGTTGCAACGATTCAACTGGCTGAATATTTCACCTTCCCATATTGGAAGGTGATGTATCTGGTCTATAACTTCTGTGACCAGTCTTGTAGGAAAGTTTTTTTTGCAAAGAAAAAGATAAAACGGCCTGTCTACAATAATTCTGCATTGGTTTGGGCTTTAAAAAACAAAAGGATCTTCCAAGGAAAGACTGGGCTGGGAGCAGCAGCAGTAATTGGTTCTATTCAGATCATGGATGGTTTCATAGGCTTTGGGCTTTAGGGAACTCAGTCAAATATCTGCCATTGAAACATTCAACTATTCAAACAGAGCCCTTCATTGTCATTCAAGACGCAAAAATCTCATTTGCAATTTCAGCTTTTAAAATGATTTTAAAAGTACCTGAGGGAAGAAAGAATGGGAGGGAAGCAGAGAGGAAGTGAAGAGAAAGCATGGTGAGAGAGGAAGTTCTCAACAGTCAGAAGACCTGGGGAGAAAAATAATAAAAAATGAACATGCGTGAAACCAGAATCTAAATGACTGATCAGCCCAGTTTCTGGAAGAGATGATACCTTGGCTCAGTCACCCCCCAGTTTCCAAATCATTCTGTGTCTTGTCATTATTGACCTCTTTCCTGGACTAGTCCTATTGACTATGTTCTTTCAGCTTAGTCATTTGAAAGAAAAATATTGGTTGTTAGTTTGTAGGTTAGGCAAAGACAACTGCTAGGGACTAGCAACTAAGTAAACTAACTTCAGCTGTAAATTTAGGTATGATTTTCATCTTAATAAGATTTAACAATGTTTCCAATTCTACTGAGAAAGGAGTTGCAGTCCCAGCTAGCTTAAAAAACAAAACTAAAGCATACCACTCTGAGACAATAACAGTAAAAAAAAAAACCAAAACCTGAAGCACTTTGGTAGGTAATTATCTTTTCCCCCTTTAATGGAAGTATGCAAAGAGGTGTCAGGCAAAGGATTTGTGAGTATTTGGTTGAAATAAATACCGGTCTAAAGCATTCAGATCTCAAGCTTCTAAATCAAATAATTTCAATCTTCTTTCTGATTCAAATCTGTTTTAAAGCTGAAGATGACAAGTTTAAACAACTCTTCCCTAAATTGTCAGGGAGACTAAAGCTTTGTCACTGTACTCATAATCAAGGAAGATAAATTCAAAGGGTGATAAAGGGACCAGGGGTTTAAGAAGGAAAGAGAAGCAGAAGTGGGAAAGCTTTTCAGTAGTCTCCATCAGTCTGGAAACAGGAGAATCAAAAGCCTTGTGAGAACAGGTTTTCCTCACAAGACTTCATGCCCGATTTGGTATTGGAAAGAATCAGATAGATGTTGAGTGCTTGTCAAAACCAATTGTTAAACCTTCTGATATTCACTGGCTACCAAGCTTAATGCTTATATCTATAAGCTCACAGTCAGCCATTTTTATCAGAACAAGCTGCAAAAATTAAAATATTTTCCTACGACACTTAAGAATTTTAAAGCAATTTCTAGTTCTATAAGTACCATTACGAAGATACGAGTTTAAATGCTCTGTTTACTACTATGAAGCTGGGAATACTCAAGATGGACAAAGAAAATGTAAACATCTGTGTGCATTTACTTGTAAAAACATGTATACTACTGACACCTATCTAGTCCACCCCTAGAATACGAGGGAATAAGTACAATTTGCTTCCTGCACTTCATCCAAAGCCACTGACTACTCTAAGCTGATAATGTGCAAGAATATTGTTATCTGGCAAAAAATGTGCTCTCTTGCATGACCTGTCCCTACAGTATACACGCAATTAACCACTCGGTCTTGCTATGCTCATGAATTAAAGCAGCAGCTTTCACAACAGCGTAGATGGCTTAATAGGCACCAAGATTGAAAGCAAAAAATGGAGATTTCCCCCTGTCCCCCAACCCCCGCCTGAAGTTACTCTTTTCTTCTGCAGCTCATTCCTGGGGTTTCAGCAATACCTGTGTGACATGAATGAGCACTCTTACCCCATCAGGTGTTCTGTGAGCACAGAATCAGTGGAAAAAAATAATTTCCTCTGGATATTTGGTCAAGACTGATAACCTAAGTGGATTCTCAGATGTCTATTACTTTTTCCAATGCTTTCAGGAACTTGCAATGGAATTAGTCTCCTCTGCCCAGGTGAATGTTTATACAAACATAAACGCAATGATTTAACTATATTCTACTTACACTTTATTCTACTTACACCCACCTAACAAATTGACTGAAACTGGCCATCAGGTTCAAAAGTTATTAGAAAGAAGGAGGAGAGGAGCTGACAAAGACAAACCAAACTAGAGAAAACCATGGAAAAATCCAGTCTGTGGGAAGGATTTTAAAACCATGAGTATGATTCATGTTTTCTTGAGAGAATATCAGATTTTTCTATTTTAAACAACATCCTCAAAACATAGGGCAGTGATTTTTATTTTTTTTCAGAGCCGTAGACTTTTTTTTGCATTGCATCTTGCAAACAAGCAGAAAAGGTAAGATTCTCAGTTCTTTAAAGAACTGACAGTCAACTAAAGGAAAAATAATCCCTTTTGGATGGGAGAAGCCAGGAGAAATATTTTTTTAATTTTCACATCTTCACGCAGACAAGTTTGTTCCTACCATAGGAAAGATTGAGGGAGGGGGCACGTAGCTAAAGATGAAGGCTAGGAACAGAGCACACATGTCAGACAACTGTCTTGGTTGAAAATACGGGTTCACAGAAGGGCAGAAAGGCTTCTCTTGGTGCTAATTGGTTCTCATAAGAGAAAGAAGTATAACATGACATACAAGCATTATGGTACTGAAGATATCCGTTTAAAAGTCTCCAAATACAGATGAACAAAATCCCTTTGTGTGTCTGATGCATGTATAAAGACAAGACATTAAAGACCACTGCATTAAATTACTTTAATGCCAAGATATGATAGAATGAATTACATGTATTGAAATCATAGGAATAGTGATGCCACACAGTACATATCATAATGTTGTAGTATGAAAAGGCTGAGTCAAGAATACTATTTCATTTCTAAATCTGATTTTCCATTATTTGGATTAGGAGTCAGAGTCTTTTAACAAGAGATCTATGACTACTTTGGGTTTGGATACTGGCTTGTATATATACACATAGCTGCTTCTTATTAAAAAGAAGCTGGGGGGAAAAAAGGAAATTTGAAGGAACGTTGTAGCTTCAAGAAGGCTCCTTTGAAAAATAAATGATGGTTTCAAAGCTCTGCAGACCTCTCTTTAATAATTGTTACAGTGCAATCCATTAACTACCGCGATTATGTGGGAAGAAGGTTATTCCTGGTCCTGAGCCAAATTCTGTTCTCTATTACCTGCCCAGGATGCCAGTGGCTTACACAGAATAGCAACCACATAACCAAAAGAAGAGTTTGAACTATTGGGAGCCAATACCCCCCTGACCAGAGTCAAAACACAGCACCAGGAGCTCCTCACACCTCAGACAACGCACAGTGTCCTCTGCATTCTCATCTTCCTCACGTGGCTTCCACCTGCTTCCAAGCAAGAGGCAATATCTCAGCTTGCAGATTGCTGGTAGCACATGTGAGCATGGCTCTTCCCAAACCCGGTGCAAAGGAGGAGGCCTGGGGGGAGCAGCAGAACCGCAGAGCAACGGTGGAGCAAGGAGGCAGGGTTGCCAAGCAACAGCCAACCACTGAGGGGGGGGGGGGGGGGGGGGGGGGGGGGCGTTAAAACAGGGAAAGGAAACAGATATAAATTGCATTAGTTCATGTGGGGTAGCAGTAGCCCTTCCATCTGCTTTTCTTCCTGCTTCCATTGAGTTACGGCTGTGGATTTTGTGAGAGGATTTGGCCAACAGTGTTTCTTGCGTCATGAGCTCCAGTCGGCTCCTCAAGGAGGTTGCAACAGGGAGAACCGTAAGGAATACTTCCTTTGCCAACTTGTTGTCATGCATAATACAGCAAGAATAGCAGCAGGTTGTCGTAGGTTCTCCAGACAGCATGCCCCAAGACTCAGGAATATGAAGTAAAACCAGACCTTCTCTGTTCACACATCTGCATCAGTGATGCTCCTTCTGATACACCATCCTTTGCCTTAGAGACACACATGCACAGCATATGGGAGGTTTTTTCCTTCGTACCATACAGACTTTCTATGCAATAAGCAGAGCCTCTGTACTATTTCTATATGAGGTTCCTGTTTCTATTCTGTGAGGTCCTAAACAATTTTGATGGCATGGTGTTGGCGTCAGAAGAGGATAACTTCACAATAGCTTTAGGCAAGAGGTATTTTAGTGAATTAGGAGAGGGGATAGAAAATACAAAGATTAAAACTCCTGACAGTTCATGAGGCTGGACCAGATATACTGAAAAGACTTTCACAGAAGCTGAACTCAGGGATCCCAAGCCCCCTTCTGCAATGAAAAATCTACCACTAAGCCCACTCCTCATGGCCATGCACCGTGAGGTACAGCTCTCACCAAATCTGGCAACTGGTTCCAATTGCAAAAATTTGCAGTGCTCTGTCTAATCCCTCATGCAACTGGCTGCTTTCAGGTGAATTAAAAAAAAATTATTTGTGATCTCACTCTTTTGCAAACCCTTTCTTACCTGTCCATACTTTACACACATTATCACAGATCACCAAGAAGCCATGTGCTTACACACCACTATACAAATAATTTTGACTCCATAATGCATTTTCTGTAACCTATCATTGTTCACATTTACACGCAAAGGAAATTGAAAACGACAAAGGAAACATTTGAGTATAGAACTTAAATTTAACTAGTGCAAATTGTTCACAGATAAGATAAGGCATTCTTCATGCCTTTCAAGACATGAAGTCATGCAGAGAAAGACAAAAGGTTATAAAGCGGACACTTTTCTCTCTCTCTTAGCCAGATATCTAGGTCCCCTTTATAAGTCAAAACAGAGCAGTAAGCACCTTTAAGAGATGATTTGTCTCATCTCAAAGTGGTTGTCCTAAGTAGAAAAGAAAAAGCACCCTGGAAGTCCCTGTTCCTCTCTCTCCATTTATTAGGTGGAGAAGCTACAGTGACTCGTACCATAAACACTTTAAGTAAAGCGAGATGAGCGATGTCCGTAGCAGCCAACTGTTGCCGAGTTTTTAAATAGCAGCAAGGCCACAGGCAGGATTTGAAGGCAGCTAATGGAGATCATGTCTTTTGGGGAGTAAATTCTTATACAAGAGCAGAAGAGTACTTGACTGCAAGTCTGAAAAACAAGTGGAAATCGATATACTGGGTAGAGATGGAAAATGACTCCAGCTGCTTCGCAGGAGAATTTTGGTAAGCCAAAACAGAACTTTATGGATGAAGAACTTTAGCAGTAGAGGAGAGCAACATGGGACAGAGAAGCAATGAGACAGCCTGTCCGGTAAAGGGTTTCACGGTAAAATGGAAGGCTGGGTAAATAGGATTGATAGCATGAACTGGTATGAAAGGAGAAAAATCACAATTGTCACATCATCACTGGTGACAACATATCTGGAATGCTGTGTACTAGGTCTGGACTCCTCAGTTCAAGACATATTGGAGTGAGTCTGGTGAAGGACCATGAAGACAGCTAAAGGATTGGAGAATCTGAAAGGAAAGGCTGAGAGAGCCGGGACTATTTAGCCTGGGGAAGAGAAGGCTCAGGGGGATCTTAATAATGCGAAAAATACCTGATGGGATGGTGAAAAGAAGATGTAGCCTGACTCTTCTCAGTGGTCTCCAGCAAACAGACAGAAGATAATATAAGAAAACTCCATTTAAACGTAAGTTTATATATATGCATATAAAAATATTTTTTTTTTTATTTTACGGTGAAGGTGGTCGAACACTGGCTCATGTTTCCCCAAAAGTCTGTGGGGTGTCCATCCTTGGAAGTATCCAGAACCTGACAGGACATAGTGCGGAGCAACCTGCTGTAGTAATTAGCTCTATTTTGGGCAGCGGGGTTGGTCTAGACATCCCAATGTAAATCTCATAGATTCTGTGGGAAAACCACTGATGCCATTCTCCACAGAGAAACTGATCCGGGTCCAATGCACACTGGTGCTGTGATATTTCTCATTCGTTTTCCTAGGGGGTTGTTTTGGGTTTTGTTTGGTTTGGGGGGCTTGTTTTCATTTTTTCAAGTACAGCCACATGTCAAAATTGGTCTCCTTACCACCGCCACTTATTTTTAGATAACAGTGGCTCATTTAAAAAGCCTACATTTACTAACAGTTACCACAGTTGGGTTTTCTCTGAGTTCAAGTGCTTATAAAGTGAGTGCTACTAAATAAACAGCACAAATATCGTCCTTGTGAGAGACAAAATGGGTAAATAAAAAGAGCCTGCCTTCCTTACCTGGAAAAGACTCCAGCTTAGTAGAGTGCAAGTAGTCTGAAAATGGATTTTCTCCACTACTCTGGAATGGTTCTTCCAAAACTATAGACACACAAAAAAATCCCCATATGCCAGCCCACACCTTGTGATATGGTGGCATACAGGCCACAGTCATGTGGCAGGGAGGACTTTGACACAAAGGCACAGAATGCCAATGGTTGTCTCCAGAGCAAAAAGGGATACCCATTTTGTACACGGTTATCATATCCTTGCTGATTCATCTCTTCCTTAAGCATACTATTTCCCTTCTCTCCACCTTATATTCCTCTCACATAGCATTCTTTCCTGCTTCTCTCACTTTGGTTATATATATCTGGATCCTGCCTGTTTCTGCTATCTCTTTCTTTGAAATGATATGGCCAGAACACAATGGGCTTTAAGCATTTTCAGCTGAAAGTTAAGCTAGAAGTCTTAAAAAGATACACCTGTCTTGGAAACCATATCCTCTCTTTCTTACGCAGCAATGTGGAGAGAATAACTTCTTACTGTTTTGGTCTCCCTCCTTTTGCCCGATCCATGAATATTAAAATTATGCTTAATTGGTTAAAAGTCAATAAGTGGATCAAGATTTTCCACCAAAATAGGTTTATTTTAAAAAATAACTCAAAGAAAATGCTAGATGCCGAGTTAAGAAAATATTCCTTAGGGGCAAAGTATACATCAATGCTCCATATGATATGATATAAAGCAAGTATTTGATTTCACTTGACTGAATACTATACTGTTTTCCTGACCTGCTAGTCCTCATTTCAGTTACTATTGCAAAGGTATTTTAAAGCTGATTCACTGGATTTCACTAACTTTCACATTTAGATACAAGTTTATGTCTGATCACAAAGTTAATTGACAGAATTTATCCTTTTTGGAAAAAGCTGAGTTCAGTGTATTTAAAAATTGTTCTGCATAATTTAAAAGTTTCAATACAGTTCCTTGACTAGGAATATTCAAATATTCAAATTAGAACACACAGAAAGTTGTTTAAAAATAAGAAAACCATAAAAACCTGAATTTTTTTTTCATGTGAAGTTCAGTTTACTGTCAGTTTCGAACTTAAGAAAATTATAGCATGTTAACATTTGTCATTTCATTCAAATAGTGTTTTTCAAACAGTCTTAATTCACATGCCAAGACCTTCATTTAGCACTGTAAGGACAAGTTTCTTAAGTTTTCATTTCTGTATTTAGTTTTTCTTCTGGATACATACAAAAAGATGTCTGACGATCACACTTTAAGCCCTAACAGATAATTATTGCAGACCACGGCGCACACGAGTCTCTGCACTCAGTTCTCAAAAGTGATCCACAGCTGTTTCAGGTCATGACTGATGGGAGTTGGCAAAGCTTTGTGGGAAAATGGCAAAATGCCTATATGTATACGTCCAGCTGAAGCATTATAGACTTTTCACATAAATACTAATCAGATTCCCCTAAACAAGCTTTACAAGACAGGGAAGGAGGGTAAGGGGTATCTCGTTTGTCTTCAATACTTAATACTAACAGATGAATTCTCAAGAAGTCAATACTTCTAAATCACATAACAGAATTTTCCTCTATGCCTTGGAAATCTGCCCTAATCATTCCTGGTACCCAATACACTTCCACGAGTGCAATAAATATTTTTAAAGCCTTTTTCTAAATTCAGTTTCCTGGAAGTTATATTTACATAAGGATTAATAGGAAAGCGTTAGATAGAACACACTAGAAATAACACATACAGATAACCTTTTAAACACACAGGAGAACACAAAATAAGACCTTCCAAATACCATATACGTTAGCTTTCTTTCCTGTGCAGGGTGACAAATGGCACAGTTAGCTATTTCTCCTGTCTCAGAAGAAGAGGTTCTTTTGCCAAATCGGCTTGGGGGAAGGGGGGGGCAAGGGGAGGGGAAGGCAGGGGACTGAAGCGTCCTCAGTGCCAAACCCCGGCGAAGGTTGGTTCTGATGTTTGAAGAATTACTGGTAAGTTACGAGCTGTCACTTTGCTAGGTAAGCTAGTTTAAATGATTACAGAGCAATTTCGCCCTTCTCCTCCTCCTCACGGCTGCCAGAAGCCAGCGCGACGC